>QLOZ01002559.1:0-13572 GCA_003314065.1 Lactarius sp. MG50 | reverse complement strand
GGCGCGAGCAGCGAGCGGCAGGCAGCGGGCAGCAGAGGCGGGGGCAGCGGGCGGCGGGCAGCGGGCGGCGGGCAGCGGGCAGCGGGCAGCAGCAGGCGGGAGCAGTGAGCGGCGGGCGGCGGGCAGCGGCGGTGAGCAACCCCAAACGAATAAGGAAGTATTGCTACTCACTATTTCATCCCTTTGAGGGACATAGCTGGGCCAGCAGGCTGACAGGGAAGCAGGGGCGGGGGTTCAAGCGCTGGGTGCGCCCAGTATCTTCTTTTGGAAGAGGCGCGCCGATGACACGTGGACGAGTGGGCCAGAAGGCTGACAGGGGAAACAACCGAGGGGTGGAGAGAAGGGAGAGTTAAGTAAGCGTACTGTAAAGGGAAACCGTTTGGGGCCAGCCCTATAGGCTGACGTGGAAGGCCGCATTAAGGGCTACTTAGTTAGGGAGACCCCCCCGGGAATCACCAGCTAAGTCGATAGTATTACTTAGAGGTACAGGTGGAGCAACTGGCTACGTACTGATGGGCCCTTGCTTTGTGGGTAACCATTTGCCAAATGGCACTATCCTGCCGCAGGACGGACATGGGGTGAACTCAAGCATCAAAACCAGGGCTTTCTGTGAAACACTTAAAAAGAACGGCTGATACTAATGTTCTACCATCAGTGCATAAAAAGAAAAAAAGCATGTTGTTGTTTGAACGATAGTCCTCTTGCCGATGGTGCCGAGGTGGAGTTTGGGCCCATCCGTGTGGCTGGCTTGGTAGGCCACTGGTCCGTCAACCTCCTCGCAACATTGACCAGTCGACTCTCATATACTCAGAAAAGGCGTACTCTGTGAAATGGCATACATTTTTATGACTCCCAACCTCATTCGCAGGGAGATCTGGGGCATAAGGCATAACTCCCTCATAGGGCATAGTGCATACCTCACTAGGACAAAAAGGGCATAGGTTGTTACAAGGGAACATAGGTTGTACCTCCCGTATGCTGCGCAACTCGCCAGTTCTGAAGATACAGTAACCGTATATTCCATCGTACACGGGACATTTTTAGCACGCTCACGACGGCAATGTGGGGCCAGAGCCTCACCATCGAAGTGCACGATTGGTCCTTCGACCTGCGTATGCTCCTCGACGACGTGCGCTTCCCGCGCCTGCGTGCGCTCACGCTCTCAATCCATGCCCGCCCAGAACCGACCAACGCATTGTTGGAATATGGGCTCAGTCTTCGAGAGAAAGACTGTATATTTAGTGTATCTACCTGTTGGAATATGGGCTAGGTAGGTACACGTTAGTGAAAGTAAAGGAGGGACGAGAATGGTAATGCTACTGACCTCAGTCTTCGAGAGAAAGACTGAGGGACTACTGGCAGACAGTATCGTACTATAAGTATCCGTAACGAGGGTAGGATCGGGTGAAAATAAATTTATAGTGAGCTGAGATGCATCAGGATTCAGGACAATCAGGTCGTCCATCTCAATCCGGTTCTGCCGGCCCGGCCGTTGGCACGCCACAGCGTGTGGCTGCACCTCCTCCAACATGCGTCCGCGCTCGCCACGCTCCTCGAGCGCACGCCAACGCTGCAGCACGCCGCATGGCGCCGCCTCGAGCCCCCCGGCCCGCTCTCCCCGGAGCACTCCCCGCCCTGCGCTCGCTGCGCGCCGACATGCGGGACAGCCCTGGCGCCGCGGGCTGCGGGCTGCTGCCCGGTGCCGCACTCGCCACGCTCGGCCCCATGTGCGTCATGCCGCGCGCGCTGGACGCAATGGCGCAGATGCGCGGCGAGGCCCTGCGCGCGCTCGAGGTGGCCAGGTTCGAGAGCATTGCGCTGCTCGTGCGCGCCGTGTGGCTGTTCGCGCGTCTGCGGTGGCTCCACGTGCCCGTGGTGGACTACTGGCATGAGCATGCGCCCGTCACGCCTGCGCCCATACACAATGTGCGTGTCATTCTTGGCGTCGGCATGAGCGGTTTGTGTATCTCGCGGGAGCTGACGGGGTGAAATTGCGTAGGGTGAGTGGTTTGGGGTGCTCAGTTCGCTCCCGATGCTGGAGGTCTTCCGTGGTGTGTCCATCTTATGCGATCCGGAGAGGGCGAGCACTGAAGAGAACGACGAGCGTGCGTGCGATATCCTGAATATATGTCCCCGAATGCGATGCGTCGAGCATTGGGACCTCGATCCCACGCACGCGGTTACTCTGGCAAGGGAAGGAGACCAGGTAGTATGGAGGGTAGAGGTAGAAGGTGATGCTGACGAGAGCTTCACAAGCCATATATTCCCGAGATTGACACAGTATACAACTGACGATGTTCAATGAGTCGTAGGGAGGTTGTTGGATACATGATTTCTTAAGCTAGGCCCCTTCCAGAGTGCCTCTCGAAGGTGTATAATCACGAGACCGCCTGGAGCGCGCCGCTTGATGTAGGAAGGCAGCGTTACGGTTGGAAACAGCGTCTGCACCCCCCACCAGAGCAAACAAGAGCTTCAAAAGCAGTGTATCCGAGCGGTAAGCAGAGGTACCATATATGCGATACGATCGATGGTGTACAATGAATAGTGGGGATTGTTGGAGACTTGGTTTTTCCACCCTTCATACAAACGCGAGTGACCTCCCAAGTCTCAAACCAGACAACGACGAGGAGTCCCTGAGGATTGCATGCGTAGTACCCAGCGCTCTCTTAAAGTATTTTAGCGAACTGCTGAGATACGTGCCATGACCGGTATCGGCATGATGTTGCCTCCGACTTGGATGTCCCTGGACCACCCTGTGTAGCTTCGGTATACATTCCGGACGCCGCAGGTGGTCATTGGCTAGAATCCGCTAGATGGGATAAGCGCGAAAAAATACTTCAGAAAAAATTCCAGGAATGCCGTACAAAACGATTATGCGAGAACGAGTTAAAATAGCGTATAAGTTTGCCGCAAAACGGGATGCAAAGTGGGCCAGGGGCTGAGCGCTGTCAGTGGGCGCTGGGAGTTTGAGCCTCAGTCAGCGGCTCAGTCAGCACAGCATTGTAGTGGCTTGAGTCCTACAGAAAAAGGAAATCAACTCTGCAACTCTGGCGACAAGGCGATTTGTCAACTTGACTTCTGGACACTTCAACCATGATGCATGATGATGCACATTCGGTTCTATATGACAATTCAAGTTCCCACATCCACTTGCTGACCTTTGCTTGCTGAAGGAGTGAATTGCTATTTAATCCTCAAGATGGGTCAGCAGTTTTGGACTCATCCTATCTCCTCAACAAACCTTTTCCACACCGCGATATTTTTGTTTCTCCTGCGTGACTCGGATGGCAGCAGCCTTTCACGATACCTTGTTTGCGTACATCTTGCGCTTGGCATTTGGGTCGAGAGTGTTCCCTTACTCGGATGAGAAGATGCTACCGACGATTTGGCAAGAGAAGCGGACTTCTCAGGTGTCGCCCCGCGACTCGGTTCAGCCGAAGCCCGATGACGTTCCCAGTCCCGATGTGACCTCAGTCCTTTCAGAAGCAACTGCCATTGCAAATACTCCAGGCGGGGTGGACCCAGAGAAAGGCCAGGATCCTTCACTAGTCGATTGGTACGGGCCTACCGACCCAGATGTGAGTTGTTGGTGTGGGACGTTTGCACCGCCCTTACTTACGAGTAACGTCAGAATCCACTGAACTGGTCGAGTGCAAAGAAATCATGGGTCATGTTCCAGACGTGTCTTCTGACGATCGCTGTTTACCTTGGGTCCGGCATCTATACCGCCGGGATCCCTTATATGAAGTTATATCACTTCCGAGTTCCATGTGAGCAATGTTGCCGCAACAGTTGGGCTCACTGCCTTTGTTGCCGGTTACGGGCTCGGTTCGTCCTTCTATATTCCTTATCTTGTCTATTTTAATTCAACTACGTTATCAGGTCCGATGGTTTGGGCCCCTTTAAGCGAGGTCCCGCAGATTGGCCGCATGCCCATTTATATCCTCACACTTGCTGTTTTCGTCGTGCTACAAGTCCCGACTGCGCTTGCCACTAACTATGGCATGCTGATAACCTTCCGTTTCCTAACCGGATTATTCGGTTCGCCAATACTTGCGACGGGTGGAGCGACAATCGCAGATCTCTACGTTCCCAAGAAGCGGGCATACGGCATGACGCTTTGGGGTGTTTTCGCTACCTGCGGACCGAGCCTTGGTCCCCTTCTCGGTGGTTTCGCTGCACATGTCGAAGGCTGGCGCTGGACAATTTGGGAGCTCATGTGGCTCTCTGCTGCAACTTTCATCCTCTTATTCTTCTTTTATCCCGAGACCTCCGCGTCCAACATCCTCTACCGCCGCGCTAGCCGCCTCCGCAAGGCAACTGGAAACCCCTCGATCAAGTCAGCTTCCGAGATCGCTATAGCAGCTATGTCACCCCGGGATCTTGCAGTCGACGTCCTCGTACGCCCAATCACGCTCAACTTTCAGGAGCCGATCGTACTAGCCCTCAACATATACATCGGCCTAATCTACGCTCTTCTCTACATCTGGTTCGAGTCCTTCCCGATCGTTTTCATCGGTATCTACCATTGGAGGGAGCAGCTCCTCGGCCTGTCGTTCCTCGGCATTTTCGTTGGAGCGTTAGTCGTCATGCCTCCCTTCTTCTCCTACCTGTATTACGTGCAAGAACCCAAGTACAACGACAAGGGGGAGCTCAAACCTGAGGAGCGTATGCCTGCCGCAATCCTCGGCGCCTTCCTCATCCCCATCTGTCTTTTCTGGTTCGGATGGACGTCGCGCGCTGGCGTGCATTGGATCGTGCCCATCATCGGCTCGAGCCTCTTCAGCATTGCTGCTCTCCTCCTTTTCGTGAGTGCCACTTTCCCCACTCCTGCTCTCCATTTACACGTGACTGACCTCTTTCACCATCAGAACGCCGTCTTGAATTACCTCGCAGATGCGTATCCTACCTACGCGGCGAGCGTCCTCGCCGGAAATGACTTTATCCGTTCAATGTTCGGCGCCGGGTTCCCCCTCTTCGCAGGGGCCATGTATCGCAACCTCGGTGTCGGCTGGGCAAGCACGCTCCTCGCCCTTCTCGCGTGTGCGTTTGTGCCAATCCCCATCCTGCTGTACAAATACGGTGAACGCATCCGCATGGCCAGCAAGCGCGCCCGTCACGACTACGAATAGATATTATGACGATGCCACTGCTGTGGCGTTCCATCCTCGACGTTGGTTCACTCTTACAAGAATCTCAAGGAACACTGTATCACTCATCACTGAGCCTATATTCGCATTGTATCAGTACACATCTACACACATCTCCTAGACATCCTGCATGATCGACTTCTATTCATCGTAGTTTGTGGCTTAATACCTACTAATCTGGTTGCTCTTCAATGTTATATACCATTCCTGTGATCAGCGTCGCGTAGATCATCCAAACTGCTCATTACAGAGGGGAGGATCGAGGGAAGGTGTAGCAGGAAGGGGCCGCAGCAGCGTTCGACTGTACTCCAAAACAGATAGGACACATTCTAGACTTCTACGTTCCTAAATTCGAATGCCGGATTTCCCTCGATGGTCGTGCGGCTGTACGCTCCTGCGTGTCCCAATGCCTCTTCTACGGACAAGACCTCTACGTCGACGATGGCCAACGTGGGCTTCAGGTAGGGCGGCACCTCGAGCAGCACGCCCGTCTCTACGAACGGTAACGCCCTTTTGAACGCCGTCTCGGCCCCAAATTCTAAGATGGGTTCCTGGCAACGGACCCCAAGCGTGGCAGTGGCGTGTACGAATTCGTCCGTGGGCGGGCATCAGGGAAGACCTCTCCTTAGACAATTTCAGATAGTTCGGGTAATGTAATGTAATGGCGATTATATATTTTACCAACTTTATCTCGGCTAGCTTACCCTCCCACAATCTACACGGAAATGATCTTCAGTCTCACCGTCTTGGTTGTGTCGTTGTCACTGTCATGGCCGCTCTCATGATCAGGGCTGTGGTCGCGTCATAGTCGCCATCGTCGTCACCGATATTGTCGTGTCATGACCATCATGAAGGTTGTGTCGTGGTCGTGGTCCCAGTAGTGGTGGTCATTGTGGGCCTAGTCGCTGCAATTGCCATTGTGGTCATGTGTGCGCGGTTGTCCCATGTCGAAGCGGTCGTGGTAATCAGTGGTCTTGGTCCTGATCCTGATCGTCAATTGTTCCGAATCGAGACGGCCCCTTACTATGCACAGTCAACCAAACTCGTAAACCCTGACGAGCCATTGTGCAGTGGAACGAAGTAGGGGGAAGGAAAACTTTGTCGATGTCGATACAAGTCGTACTATCCTTGCATCGCTACGTGTACGAGAGCTCATTGAGACGATAAGAAAGGAAGAAGACCTAGAAGCGATTCATACTGAAATGGTTCGCCTAACAGGGTGAATCCGAGGGCCCAAAGTGAGCGTCCTGCAGTCCTACAGGTGCGCATGTGGTTTCCGAGTCATCACGCTCAAACGCATCTCCCAGACGTGGTGTGTCGGCTGCTGCTGAGCTCAGGTTCGACGTCGCGACAGAAACAGCGTCATTTGGTTCGTTCGACACTGATGGCCCCCACTGTCCTCCATTTATATCTGGTTTTTCCTGAGACTTGTAGCCCTTTCGCTCAGACAGGGTAGAAATCCAGATGAGACAAGTACCGCACCTCTGGGGAGAATCTGATCTCAATATCGCTCGTTTTGTCCATGCGCTCGCGCAGTCGGACGCGAGATAGGAGTGTGTCATATATCACCTACACGTCATTGGAATATATAATAGTTAGTTTCTGGAAGAAAGAACCGCTTACATGCATGTACATTGGGCCTGCCGTCGCGTCAAAAATCCTATAAGCTGCTGCTCTTGGCAATAAAAACCACGTCGCCAATTCTGCGATGGCCCAAAGGGTGGCAAAGAATCCAATCTGAATAACCTGGCGAATAAGGTAATTCACAACACTGTCGGACTTCTGGAGGCCACTACGGGACTTCAAAAGCGCCCGTGCAAGAAAGACTACATGGAAATCATACTTAGCTTACCCTTGACGATTGGGGAAAGCAACGTACCCGTAATGAGGCACTCAGCGATAGCTTGGAACCCGTGCCAGACAACCGACATGGCTTTTTGGGTGGTGGAAAGGTATAGAGTTGCCAGGTAGGACCTTTGGCATATATCAGTATGAACAGGGACATGGGACGTTACAACACTCTTACGATGCCAGAGCCCCATCCCAGGTTATCACCGTGGTGACTATGCCTACTATAAAGGCAGAGGTGGAGAACGCCATGACTAATCCACTCAGGAGACGGCTCTTTGTGAGACTGTAAATGCTGGAATAAGAAGGGAATGAGCCAGGCCCCGACTACGGGATCAAGTGCCAACTAACCGCATGGCAAGGAATACGTTCGCAGACAGGACGAGAACACATTGACACACAGAATGGACAAGGGACCCCCATGTACACGCTTAAATGAGGATGAGCACCTGCATGCACACCTGCATTGTAGGACAGACCCTGCGGTTCTAGTGGCAACCCGTAATTTGTAATGCTATAGATTGTCTCAATGACCAGGCCCTCAGAGAGGAATCGGGGGCTTACAAGATACTCCAAGCCATCTGCCACAGCCTAATACCTGTATCAGTCGGATTTGACAGATTCACATGGGAAATTGGAAGGGATACGCGATGCTTTGGAAAGCAATGATAATAAACTGGATAATGACGAAGACTCTGTGGGGAAGATGAGTTTAGTTACAATATTAAGTAGTAGTGCTCACTTGACACGTTTCGAGTCCTCGAAACCTGCTTCTGTATGAGGCACTAGCGACATTTTCGACGGGTAATCAAAACCCACCGCTACGCCAGTATGTATAAAACTGTTGGCTTACGACCCCGAAAAGATACGCATTCACTGTCCAAAGATTCATTAAACGCTTCTTAGAGAAGTGTCGCTTTAACGCTTACGAATGACCGCCAGTAAAATCATACCTGCAGTGCCATCCATAAACACCATAAAAAAAAGGATGAAGATAACTTGCCTATAATTAAGGGAGGATCGATGGAATGGCCGCTTACTACTATTTCCATGGCTGGGAGTCCTAGGAAGAAGTGGGGTTCCCATTTAGCACATCGCGCCAATTTTGTACTGTAAAGCGGGGATGCTGCGGCGTCTAGTCCGTGAAGCCTTCAACAACCAATATTTGAATTTTTGTCCCTGGGAGATCATGGTGGGAACGGGAGAGATAGACTAAGATAGATATGGGCAGATACGGGAGGTTAGTCTACTAGCCGCATGACAGCTCCCAGGCCCACGATGATGGCATCTAGGTGACTCTTCGCGGCTGCGGACCGCCAAGAACCCCGCCGGGGATGTTTCGTGTTGTTATGTCCCAGTCAGGCTATATGCATGTGGACGGAGTGGAGAACTCGGGAGAAAATCAAGTGCTACAAAGACGCAAACAGTGGGTTTAGTGATTGAGTTTGGCCGCAACTTGCAGTTGCCACGCCGCTCACGGTAGAGGGCGGACGTAACTGAAGTGACCCTGAACGGTAATTGATGGATGTGATGGAAGCACACGTCGCCGTCGGTGTGAGCCCTGTTACCCCTCGGAGGAGGGCCTAGAAGCTCTCGTGTATTGAACTACGTTGAGAGGAATTTCAGGACCTTTTTCGGACTTCACATGTTCAAGTTGACACCATCAATGATAGCACATTGGAATCCGGGTCATCGCTGCTACTAAGAAGCAGAAAAATCATTGTCCTCTAATTTTATGGGCCTTTGTCCTTCTGGGTGTCTAGTGGGTTGGAGACAATGGTGCCTACTGTAGTATCGGCAGGGTCGGGCATCCCGCATTAAGGTAGAGCTACTGTCGCATTATCGGGCCCGGGACTCAGAACGCTACCGGTTAAGGCCGCGAGAGTTGCACGCGTTGCGCGGTGCGACGCACCGGACAGCCCCGGCATCGCGGGCCGTGGAGTCTCCACGCCTGCGGCGGCCCGGGTGGACCTGGCATGAGCATCCGCCTTTCCGCGTCTGTCACACCCGCAGTCCGTACACCTTTGCGTTTTTATTTCTTTGGCATATTGACATGACTGGATTGCGTACTGTAGGCTGAATAGTAACTTAGGTCCAGTTGCTCAGTTCGCTCCCGATGCCCGACTCGGAAGACTCCCGTAGCGTGTCAATTTTTTGCGATTCTCGGGAGGGCGGACATCTAAGAGAACAACGATTGTGCGTGCGACGTCCTGACCGTATACCCGCAGATGCGGCAAGTCGGGGACCTGGGCCTGACTGAGTCCCATGCACGCGGTTGCTCTGACAAGGAAAAGTGACTGGGTAATGTCGACGAGAGCTCTACAGGTAATTTATTCACAAGGGGATGTTGAGGGTGTGTGGGGGGTATTACATGTATGATACACCTGATGGTACACACTGAGGAGGGCGATCGTCAATAGTACAGTAGTGGTGGCGATCTGGCCTGGTGAACTTGAATACCAGAAAACCCGACTTCAGCTGAAAAGACCTTTAATCCTCCCCTTCACGTACACCTCTTCTAGGGCAACGCTGTCTATGCCCTTCTCGTCCTCCCTGAACGATTCTACCAGCGCGCCTGCTTCAGCCGCAAGTATGGACGCGTCCTTAGTCCCGATCGTGATATGCAGGCGCCGGCGGAGCCCCGGCTCAAGCTGCGACACAAACGAGGAGCCTTCCTGCCCCTCGTCCTCCTCGGGATCATCCACGCCCAAATCCTCGACCGTCGCCGCCACGATCCGCTCGTTCGCCACCACATGTCCCAGACGCGCGCGGAACAGCGGCGGGGCGGAGAGCGCGTGCAGAGCTGCGCAGCGCTCCCACAGCACGATGTCCCCCGGGAGTTGCTTGCTGTGCACGATCGTGACGTGCGGGCGGCGCGCGACGCGCCCCTGCGCCTTCAGCGCGTCCCAGAACTCGCGCACGGGGCCCTCCTGGCGCGTGAGGTGCGCGTCCAGTGCGTCCACGAGATCGATCTCCGCGAGCAAGCCAAAGTAGCGCGGTGCAGCTGGCTCCTTGGCCGCCTGCTTCGCATCCGTCCGCGCGGGTTTGTACCCGCGCGCCTTCGCGAGCGCGGCGCCGACGCGCTCCACGTCCGGGCGGGGAAGTCCGAGAACGCGCACGATGCCGTCGATGGCGCGAGTGAGCGAGTCCTCGAGGTCCTCGCCGATGTCCATCTCAATGGTCGCGTCTGCCTCGTTGTCGTTTAGCGATTCGGTGTTCCTCAGGAATTGCCATACGACGTCCTCATGCAACTTGCTGGTCCCGTCCCCATGGAGAGTTTGGTGGTTAGTACCCCTCTCGAGGATGCGGTCCGCACAGATGCGGTGGATCACAGCGTGCGGTCGATCGAGAGACCAGTTCAGCGCGAGGAGGCGGACCGGTGGGCGCATGCCCCTGACAGCATCCCTAAGATCTTCACGATGCTTGCGGAGGTGGTTGTTTCTGGAATCTACTTGAGCCTCCAAATGGGGTGTATAACAGCATCCCGTACTTATCAGCGATGACCACTTCATGGTCTCGCAAGAGCTTCTTGACATTCTGAACGAATGGGGGCCCCCGTTTTTTGGCTCTGACATCGTCGCTCTGCGTGTGTCCAAAGTGGAACAGGTCTGCAAGGGCCACCGAGATTGTCGTTTTGCCTTGACAGACATCGAGATAAATCAACGCCGCGAAGCTGGAGGATTGTGCGACGTACCGACACCGGGGACCGCGACAGGCATTATTATTGTCTTACCAAACTTTTTACCAGGTGATTGAGGTGCCTCCTCTACCGTTTCAACCAATTTCTGCTTGTTCCTTCCCTCCTTCGTCTCCAGCCACTCGAGGAACCGTTCCCGAGTGGCGATGATCCCATGGCCCTTCATATAACCCTCGAAGAGAGTCGGATGCTTCTTTATCTCTCCCCTGACCCACTCTACGTACACTTTCGTCTCTGGGCGCTTCATCTTATTCTTTGGGAGATTCGCACTCTCGCCCTGCGACAGCAACGACTTTGTGATCTCGCGCCAGTCACGGTACATCATGTACGGCTCGTCGAACTTGACCTTGAAGAAGAACGATGAGCCCGGGGCGTACGGAGACGCACCGGCGCATGCGCGTCCATCCGTGGGCGGCGAACTGACGGTGGTGCGCACGACGAAACCCTCGAGGGCATCACCGTTCCACCTGCCGGTGCGGCCGATCTCCTCTGTGAAAGCCTTGACTTCGGGTATAGACCGTAGCTCAAAAGATGGAGTGACGATGAAGCCCCACTCGCTTGCGAACTCCCCGACCACGGCAGTCGACTGGGTCTTGAAGTGCTTGGAGCACTCGTTGAGGCCGTGCAGATGCAAGCCGGTCTTTTCGGGGGAGTAGGGGAGGACGTGCTCTTCAAAGTTATCATCGCAGAGCTGAGGCTTGTGAAGACGTAATCAGGGTACGAGAACGGATGACACACCTCAGCCACTGCAGTCCAGTTCTTCTCCCACAATACCTCCGCAAGTTGTTCTGTCGTCTTGCCCGCTTTTTCGAGATGGCGAAGGAGCCAGCGCTCACCGGCTTGAGCATGGCTCTCAGGAACGCTCTGAACAGGCCCTATGGAATGCTTCGAGGCGACCAGGAGCTTAGAGGGAGAGAGGGCAGCGATGAAGATGATGCATCCGTTAGACTTGAGTGTCAGAGTGTACGGAGGCCTTGTGTGTGCTTCTAGAGATGACCACTTGTCAAACGAAGAAACGTCAGATCTGGTTTGGGTGAGGTGGGTGGTACATAGGAAGGAGCATACAGTTGTCCAAGGAACCTCTCCAATATTGAAAAACTTGTCATAGCCTCTTACAACGATCCGATATCGCGATTCACCTCCCTTCTCGCCCTTCTCTTCCGCAGAGAACAGCCCTCGTGCGAGCGTTGGAAACGGCGATGGAATATCATAATACTTAAACTCGTTCATCCTCCAGCTCTCGATAGTGATTTCGGGGACCGCAGGCGTGGCGTACTGAACCGGTTTGACAAGCTTGGGCGACTTTTTGTGTAGAGCATGGAGATCAGCAATTAACTGGGAATCTCCCTGTGAGAATGACTTTGAAGTCATAGCGAAAGGGTGGCGGACGCGAAGCCAAGATAAGGTTCTCAAGAGGGTGCATTCCAGTGCCAGCGGATGTAGCGATTATAGGCGGTAAAACGCCTCTTATTTGGGACATGGCCACTATCACGACGGGCAGGAATGGATAAGCAGAGTCTGCTTATAGATCAATTAATGTCCAATAAGTAGAGTCTGTTAATCAGACCGCAAATTTTAAATAAAAATAGTCTGTTAATTTACTGGGTGAATAATTCATTCCATCGGCTAAACTATTCACCCAATAAATTAGCAGACTATTTTTATTTAAAATTTGTATCTGATTAACGGACTTGACTTAGTCATCAGTTTATTGGACATAAGCGGACTACTCTGCTTATCCATTCCTGCCCGTCGTGTATTTATGGAGAGTCGCATTCGTCGGCTTGCGGCTTGCCACTCCAGCACTGCCTCGACAGCAAACACTACATCAACAGAAGCTCATCATGATGTCTCCGGCCTATTTCCTTGCCCATGAGATTCAGTGCGCCCATGCATAACCCAACTAGTCCCCAGTCGCAGCGACCGTCATCCCAGCAACAGATGAATACATCGCTTACGCCCCACGTCCCATCTGGCACGCTCCCGCCGAACGCAACGCTCCTTCAGGGACACCCAGCAAGCATCAGCAGCATATCGGCCCCTCCGCCGCAGCCCGGCCCAAACATTAGCACGACTGTAGGGGATGGTCCGCCGCCCTTGACCCCAGCGTCGTCTACCGAGAATGGCGACCTCTCGCGACAGCCCGGTGTGCCTGGCATCCGTCCACCCATGCCGAGGTATGTGTACCATCCAATGTCCTCGCTGTGTTTGCTCTCCTCATTACGCATTGGCTCTGTAGTCACGCTCCTGCAATCGGAGTTGGCCAGGCTTTGATGTATATCCTGAAATTCGGTGGTGTGCTCGCTGCTGAAGACCAAGGGGTGTGTTTTCCCGTCTATCATCGGACCAGATCATCACTAACCTATTTACCTTGTAGTCCCAAAAATTACAACTCTCATATTGGACGAACTTAATAGACGAGTTCTTCCTGAGTTCAGCGACCCTCAAACTCACACTGTGGAGAAATAACCAGAGGATGGAGGCAAAAGTATATGGTTTGTCCTGGTTTTGTTCAGAGTCCTTGAGGTTTCTGCTCACTAATACGGCAGAGGTTGACACCCCAGTCCTACCTCGGTTTTTTCTCGTTACAAGTCAGTCTGGCGTCAAGTCCATGACATTATCTCTTGATGACGCGCGCGAGCGCGTAATCGGACCCAACCGCGCGATCGTGCAATGCGACTCTGCGAGGTGGACGTATCGATATCACAATGGATACACCGTGACTCTCCGCGGACCCTTTACAGCTCATGTCATTGTGATTCCCAACACGACTCAGAACCGTCCCCCAGTGCAATCTGCGCCGTTTATGCTCAAGATCGAACACATCCGGTTTGACTCCTATTTCTACGAGAAGCACGTCTCAGTGGATCAGATACG
>QLOZ01002556.1:0-10293 GCA_003314065.1 Lactarius sp. MG50 | reverse complement strand
TTATGTTTCTTATAAAAACAACATGAAATCACAGTTAACATCTTAAAATGCCCACAGTGAGTGGTAGTCTGGGCAGTATTCTTCTTTGATGGTGTTCTTTTCTGTGGCGAGGATTCGTGCCATTTTGGCCGCGATCTTTGAGTTGTTGTGAGTATCTTCGATGTCTGTGGCCGTCATCTCAGAGAACCACCTAGCTTTGAGGTATTCCTCGAGATCGTCGGCGTCGCACAGGGGTGGAACCGGGGTGGAAGCGTGAGAATCAGGTATGGAGATGCATGGGGAGCTAGGGCGAGATGAAACTGGTGTGTTGGTCATGGCGTTCTGGTGGTATTCTTTAAGGGAATAGTTGTGTCGAAAAGGGTTTTGTGTGTAGAGGGAGAGGAATGCAGAGGCGAATTGTATGTGAGTGTCGGTCATAGTGGGTGATGGATGGTACCCCCTCTTAAGGTCGGCGACGTCTCGGCGTCTTTGTTAGTGTTGGTGCTGTTGGGTGTTGTTTGTGGAAGTTTGCAACTAATTCAGGGGCATGCAGATCTTGATGGGCGACCCACGAGTCTTCGGAGCTTGGGAAACCTTTCCATCGGATTCGGTATTGGAGGAGTTTCCTCCGTCCAAATAGTCGTGATTGGATGATCTTCTCGACTTCCCATTCAGGGTCGCCATCAATAATTTCAGGGGGTGGTCTCGTATAGTTATGGCCGTGTTCGGTCGTTTCGTTGTATCGCGTAAGGAGGTCAATGTGGAAGACGGGGTGGATATGCATGGAGGGCGGTAATCGTAGTCTGTACGTCACTGGGGACAATTTTGACGCGATCTGGAAGGGTCCATAGCGTCTGGGTGCCAGTTTCGAGGTCGGGTGATGTGTCTTGAGGTTGCGTCCTTCTAGCCATACTTGGTCTCCTTCCTCGAATTGGTTAAATGGGTGCTGTCCGTCCTTTATTTGGAGGGCCTTTTGTGCTCTACTCTGTGCTTCCCGCATGTGTTCTAGGCGTTCTTGGACTACTGGGACGTCCGATTCGTCAGCTGTTGATGGAACCACTGGTTTGGTTCCGAATAGGAGTTCGTGCGGTGTTACTCCCGTTTTGTCGTGGGGCCACGAGTTATGGACAAATTCGGCTAGAGTCAGGTATGATGACCATTCAGTTTGGTCATCTGCGACCCATAGACGAAGGTATTGTTCCACCCATTGGTTGGCTCGTTCGCTTTGTCCATCGGTTCGGGGGTGGAAGGCTGTACTGACGTTTTGTTCGATATGGAGTAGGCGACATAGTTCTTGGGTGAAATGGGAAACGAACCGTGGGTCGCGGTCAGATATTATTTTGCGTGGTATGCCGAACCAGGGGACCAGGTGACGGAAATAGAGGGTTGCCACGCCTTCTCCGGTTATGCTCGTCGTGCATGGTAAGAACTTTGCGGCTTTGGAGCATCCTTGGTCCACAATTGTGAGGATGGCATTGTATCCATTCGACGTGGGCAGATCGGTGATAAGATCCATAGTCACGGTCTGGAATGGCCCTTTTTGGGGTTCGACTGGGAATGGTTGCAGCGGTGCTTTTTGTGAGTGAGTGCGTGGTTTGTTCTCTTGGCACACGGCACAACCCTTGACATAGCTGGCCGCGAATCGGTTCATCTCATCTCCTTGGTAGGCTTGTTTGAGTAGGTACTGGGTATTGGCGATTCCTGGGTGTCCGGCTAGGGGGTGATCGTGATATCGTTGCAAAACGGTCTTTCTCTCTTCAGGGTCCGACGGGAATATTAGTCTTGCGAAACGACTTTCGGGGAGCATGATCACTCCTTTGTTGTCGTCTTCCCCAGTTGTGACCCCTGGTGGTCTTGAGAGGAAATCAGCTGCGATGTGTCTTTTCCCTGGGACGTGTACCAATTTAAAATCGTAGTCCGCTAACTTCTGCATCCATCGGGATTGACGGCGATTTAAATCCTGGGATTTTCGGAAGTAGATCAGGTTGTGATGGTCCGTGTAGATGAGTGTTTGGTGTTGATTTCCTCCTACGTAGGGTCGCCAAGTGGTGAGTGCTACCACCACGGCGTACATCTCTTTATCGTAGATGTCCCAATTTCTTTGGGTTGCATCTAGCGTCTTGGACAAGAAGGCTATCGGGTGTCTTTTGCCTCGTTCGTCCTCCTGGTTGAGTGTAGCTCCAACTGCGTAATTTGATGCGTCGGTATCAATGGTAAATGGTCGGTCGAAACGTGGTTGATGTAGTACTGGGGCTGTGGTGACTGCTTCGATAAGGGTGTCGAATGCCTTCTGACACTCTGGGGTCCAATTGAATGGTTCCCCTCGTGTGGACGCCGCCACTAATTGGTTGAGTGCCGCAGCTAGGACACTGAAGTTCTTGATGTACATGCGGTAAAAGTTCAAGAATCCTAGGAAGGCACGAACTTGCTTTACAGTGGTGGGGACTCGCCAATTCTTGATCCCAGCGACTTTTATCGGATCCATGGCAATAGTATCTGGGGTTATAATTACCCCGAGATATTCTACTTGCGTCACTTCAAAGAGGCATTTTTGCGGCTTGAGGTAGAGGTCGTGTCTCTCTAATACTTCGAGTACGTCATGTACTACTCATCGGTGTAGTGTTTGGTCGTTCGGGGTGTGGATGAGGATATCATCCATATAGACGGTGACGTATCCCTCGTTGATTAACTCTCGGAATAGGTGGTTCATCATCGCCTGGAACGTGGCTGGTGCATTGGTGAGTCCAAAGAACATAACTAGTGGTTCGAAGAGACCTCGGCTCGTTTTGAACGCTGCTTTCGCTTGATCTCCTTCCCGTATTCTGATATTGTTGTATCCCCACCTCACGTCTAGTTTGGTAAAAAGACCGGAGCGTCCTCCAGGTACTCTTGTCAGGCGATCCATTAATTCTCTGATTAGTGGTAACGGGGTAGTGTCCCTTATCGTCCAGGAATTCAGTTTTCGGTAATCCTGGACTGGACGGTACGTCCCATCCTTTTTGAGGATGAAGAAGATAGGTGACGCGTATGGGGATTTGGATCGTCTGATTCTACCAATTTCGATGTTTTCCTTGAGGAATGCTTGTTGGGCTTCGTCTTCCTTCGGGGTGAGTGGATAAATTTTGCAGTCTATAGATGCTGGTGCGTCGGGTTTAAGTTCAATGGCGTGATCCCATGGGGTAGACTCAGGGAATCGTTGGGCTGCTTGGTCGCTGAACACTCTGGCGTGGTTGTGATAGTGGACTGGGACTATTTGGTCCCAAGTCCGTTTAGGCTGGGTGTTTGCCACCTGTGCTAGTTGTTGTGCCACCGTGGTCTTGGCGAGTCGCATGATCAATTGTTCTCCCGATCGTATGAGTGGGTAGTTTTGAATGGTGATTGTCGGCATTCCTGCAACCTTGGTTTCGCAGGTGGGGTCTTGTGTTGCTGCGCCCGCTGTTCGTATAATCACCTTCGCCGGGAGGGTGCCTTCCCTCCAGTTTGGTTGTGCGTTGGAGGCTGCGAACCACGGGTATCCTAATACTATGCAGTCTTCGTCCATGTCTGCGACGTAGAAGCGTAAGGTGTGAGGGGTTCCCCCTGTCATCACCTCCAAGTCTGTGTAGCGTGTAATGTCCCCTCCTTTGTTTGGAGAGCCGTCGGCATTCTTTAGTCTGCGTGGTAATGGTAATAACTTAGTCCCAAGTTTGTGTTCGTCGATGAATCGTTGGCTGACGAAACATTCCGTCGCCCCAGAGTCTAGGAAGGCGAGGAGGTCGGCCGTTTTCAGTGCGGTGTGGAAGGAAATGGCAATTCTCATAGAATTCATTCGGGGTAAAAATACATCGCGCTGAAACAGTGCTCGAGCAAAGGCCGTCTTGCTCAAGCTTGTCCAAAACCCTCCTCCTCGCAAACTTGGCCCCACTTCGTAGCCATCTCTTGGTGTTCTGCTGCCGTCATACTTTTCAGGAAGGTGATAACGTCGTCTTGGGACAGGGGCGTCGTCTGCCCGCTTCCCTTGGTACTTTCTACTTCAGTCGTGCTGGTTTGGGCCCGTTTAATATCGCCTCGTTGTTTCTTTTGGGGGCATTGGTTCGAGATGTGTCCTTGGGCTTGGCAGAAGTAGCAACGCCCTTCTCGTCGGCACCTCTCCTTGTCGGCTTCAGTGACAGCTTTGCGTGCACTGTCTACTTGCATGGCATCAGGGTCTGGTCGGCGGGCCTCTCGTTGTATGTTAAACTGTCCCCAGGCGTTTCGATTCTGCGTAAAGAATGGCCGCGGGAGTCCGCGAGTGGGTGGTTTATTCCCAGCGGCCTTTTTCTGGGTCCAGAAAGCCTGTCGGTGGGGTTCCAAGGCCGTCATAATGGCTGTTCGTTTACGCGTGGCGGCCTTCCAGTCGATCCATGTCTGGGGTTGGTTGAGGTTCATACACGTGTCGAGGAGTCTGACGTTGTTTAATCCCCGCTTGAACTTCTCTAGTACCGCAGGGTCGTCTTCTTGATATTGGGCTTTACGTGCCCATTCGGCGAAACGGGTGATATAGGTGTCGATATCCAATCCCTGCATCCGTAATTTGTTGAGTTCGGCTGCTGCACGGTACTGTTGGTTGGTGTCGGTCCAATCCTGCATGAAGTTTTGTTCGAATTGTTCCCAGACATTGAGTAAAGGTGGCATGGGAATTGGATTACCCATGATCCACTCTTCTTGGGTTCTCTTCCACTCGGAGACGGCTGGTCCCCGGATATAAGTGAGGGCGTGAGCCACTCGGCGGTAGGGGTCAGCGATGACTGGGGCGTTCTGGTTAAGGAAGTGATATAGTTTTACTGCGTGCATGAAGTCGTCGGCAAGGAGTCGGTCTCCTTCGAAAATCGGGGGTTCCTTCCCTTCTAGTTTCCCATTCCCTTGGGGTGCTGCCGCGGGGGGTGCGGGGGCCGCGGCCGGAGCAGGGGGTGGTGCTCCTCCGCCTCCTCCCCCAGGTGGTCCTCCGCCTCCTCCTGGTGCTGCAGGAGGACCAGCTGGTTGGCCGCCACCGCCACCGCCACCGCCACCGCCGCTGCCACCGCCACCGCCACCGCTAGGGGCTGTGCGTGCGAGCGTGGACACTTGTGCGGGTGTGAGAGTCACTGTTGCCATTCGGGTGACGGGAGGGTACGTGAGGTCGTCGTCGTCTGTGGTATGGGTTGTCGATTGTTCGTGCGAGGTGTCTGTAGGATCTTCGTCTGGGTGTTGTCTAAGAGTTTCAACACTAGTCGTCGCTTCGAGTTCGGAAGCTAGTGGCTGTAGTACTTCACGGGTGAGATCCTCCCCAGTGAAGTTGTCGATGTCTGGGTTAAGAGCTGAATTCGGGGGTAGTCCGGTTGCAAGGCCGTTCTCGAAGCAATGTAAGAGTTCGTTCCAGTCCTGGTGGAAGGTATAGAAGATGTCGTTCCGATAGACGAGGGGGAAAACTCGTCCCGAGTACAATGAGTAAAATCCGTCCCACAGTGCGAACACCGATGGGGATAGTTTGGTGCCTTTCTTACAAAAGAGGGCTTGTTTCTTTCCAATTTTTGTTCGGGGGATTCTTTCTTTGGGAACATCGTCCGGTCCGTTAGGTGTGGCCGAGAACGGGGGTCGATATCGAGGGGGGAGTTGATCTCCATTAAGGATGTATGGGCTGGTAGGTCCCTCCAGCTTATCGTCTTTGTACGATTCGCAATTGTAGTTGCTGGATGACCAAGGCAAGAGCCGTCCTTCTTTCGCGTAAGAGGTAGAGTTGATGGGCCAGGAACTCGTGTTCGATATTGAAGTGCTGCGTGCACGTTCGTTCGCAAGTTGTGCTGTGTACCCTGATTCGTGCGTTCAGGTACACTTCTACGTTGTCGAGGTGGTCCTGTTCCTCGAGTCGATCAAGTAGTTCTTCGTTGGTGGGGTCCAGGGTGGTCGATGTAATCGGGAAGCTAGTTCTAATGTTACGCGTAGGTCCCACGCGTATCGCTAAGTCACGCTTAGGCGGATGAGGCCTTCGGACTTGAGAAGGTGTTCGAGGAATCACCTCAAGGAGTGAGGATGCACAAGAAGAAGGAAAGGGGACGTTGGCTAGTATTGGTACAAGAGAACTAGCTTAGAGAGTACGAACAGGGAGTCTCGATCTTAAGTACTACCTATCGT
Organism: Lactarius sp. MG50; assembly: GCA_003314065.1. NCBI lineage: Eukaryota > Fungi > Basidiomycota > Agaricomycetes > Russulales > Russulaceae > Lactarius > Lactarius sp. MG50. The sequence goes on along the minus strand of QLOZ01002556.1, from coordinate 4,185 downwards.
GAGTAATCGCTGCCTTATCTGGTACAGTCACGTGTCAGTCGCCAGCCCTCGCCCTAGTCATACAGGTAACAGGTAAGAGATAAGAGAAAAAGTAAGAGAGCGTAACAGGTTCTGTGAAGTTGGGGCCATGTTCTTTGGTTTCTACATACGGGGTGAGGAGGCTGGCATGGAAGACGTCGTGGACTCATCGGAGCCTCCATTGCGGGGGAATTGCAACTTGGTAAACTATGGGGGAGATGACTTTGGTGATGGTGAAGGGACTGTATCGGCGCTGAGCGAGTTTTGCACTTGGCTGAGTGATGTGGATGTGCTTCCCTTCGAGCCAGACCTTCTGTCCTTGCGTGAATGGCTTAAATCGCACTCCCTTTCTTGAGCTGATAAGGGACTGTGCATTCGTCATGGCGGTGTGGGCGGCTTTTCAGCTTTGCTCCATACGGTCTAGGCGTTCTTGGAGCGATGGCATTTTCTCAGATCTTTGCGGCTGGTGGGCGCGTGGCACATGCCCCATCAGGAGCTGGAATGGCGCTTGTTTTGTGGTGCTGCTGGGCCAGGCGTTGTGGACATATTGCGCTTGAGGCAGGAGGGCGGCCCAGTTGTTCTGCTGGTGGTTGACATAGATGCAGAGGTATTGTTCCAGCCACTGGTTGGTGCATTCTGACTGGCCATCGGTCTGGGGGTGGTATGCCGTGCTGATGTTCTGTTCTATGCCTAGTGACTTGCATAGCTCGTGGGGGAAGTGGGAGGCAAAGTGCGTGCCTCTGTTGCTGATGATTTTTCATGGGATGCTGTAATGGGGGAAGACATGTTGGGCATAGAGTGTGGCGATTTCTGGCATGGTCATCGATTCTCAGCAGGGGATAAACATGGCGGCTTTTGAGCAGTTGTGGTCTGTGACTGTCAGGATGGAGTTGAAACCATTGGACTGGGGTAACTTGACAATGAGGTCGAGGGCCACTGTTTCGAATGGCAGGGCTGTCAGGTTAGCTGTAATGGGGACGAGGGGCGGCTGAGGTTTGGTGGTGTTGGCTTTTGTGGCTTGGCATGTGGCGCAGCCTTTGACATAAGCAAGGACAGTTTCCTTCAGGTTTGGCCACCAGTAGTCTTTGGCAATGAGTAAGCAGGTTTTTAAAATCCTGGGGTGGCCAGCTGTTGCTGAGTCATGATAGAGGGAGATCACTCCCCTCCTAAGGTCATTGTCTGCCACGACAACCAGGCGGTCGGTGTTCCACCAACCCCCACTGGGGCAGCGTTCAAGGGGGAAGGTCTTGGCCCAGGTGGCTAGGGTGTCTTGATGATCGCGCTGGGTGGTGAGGGTCCGTTCTTCTAGGTCGATTATGGCGGCGGCATTGGTGAATAGCTTGTCAGGGAGGGTGATAATATCTTCGTTATCGCTACTTGCGCCATCAAAGTCTGGTCAGTGGGAGAGGGTGTCCACTCTGTTGGATGCCCCTGGCTTGTGGACGAGGGTGAGAATGTAGCGCGCGATCCTCCTGTTGATCTTCTGAGGCACATGGTAGTACTGGAGGTTCTTGTGGTCAGTGATGACCACAACTTGGTGCTGGGCACCCATGAGCAGGTGGCGCCAGTGTTTGAGGCCGCACACGATGGCAAGGAATTCCCTATCCCAGATAGGGTAATTTCATTCCGTGGCGGTGAAGGTCTTCGAGTCGTACCTGACTGGCCGGCAGCGCCCCTGGGGGTTGTGTTGGTACAAGATGGCACCGGTCGTGTTCTGAGAGGCGTCGACCTCGAGTTCATAGGGCCATGCGGGGCTGGGCTGCCAGAGGATCGGGTCACTGGTCACTATCTCGATCAGTTGATCCACTGCAGTGGTACACTCATCCGTCCAGACGAAGGGAACTCCCTTCTTCAGGAGTGCGGTGAGGGGGCGTGCTATCTCGGCGAAGCCGGGGATAAAGGGGCGCTGGTATCCGAGGACTCCCAGTGTCGATCTGAGCTGCTTGACACTGGTAAGCTTTCGTGGCCACTCCTTGATTCCTCTTAGCTTGCTGGATTCGATGTGCAGGGACTCGCCATTGATGATCAAGCCTAGATACTCCACTCTTCGCTGCTTGAAGAGGCATTTCTGGGGCTTGAGGAAGAAGGAGTGCTCCTCCATGAGATCGAGAAGCATGTGCACAATTTCTCTGTGCAAGGCGTGGTCTAGGGGCATGGCAATGAGGATGTCGTCCATGTATATGAAGATCATCCAAGGGTACTTGAGCTTCAGCAGGCACAGCAATCTGTCCATGATGCGCTGAAAGGTGCTGGGGGCGTTGCATTGACTGAAGAGCATAACGTGGGGCTCAAACAGTCCTTGTGGCATTTTGAAGGCAGCCTTCCACTGGTCGCCATCCTTGATTCGTACATTGTGATACCCCCATCGGATATCGAACTTGGTGAACAGGGCACGTCCTTCTAAGTCTCTGGTGAGGACGTTGATGTCTGGCAGGGGGTAAACATCCCTAATGGTCCAGCTATTGAGTGTGCAATAGTCCTGGACAGGGTGGAGGGATCCATCCTTCTTTTTGATGAAGAAGAAAGGAGCGGCGTAGGGTGACTTGGACAGGCAGATGTAGCCTTTGTCGAGGTGCTCCTTGATCCATGCGTTGGCAGCAAGCATCTCCTTGGGGTTGAGCGGGTAGACCTTGCAGTCCAAGGTCACGGGGGCATCAGGCTTCAGCTTAATTGCGTGGTCATCTTCTCTGCTAGGCGGGAAGTGCTGTGCTTCTTTCTCGGAGAAGACTCTCCAGTGGCGTGCATATTCACGTGGTACATCAGTGGCTGTCGGGGTGGTCTGCTCCTGGTGGGCACAAATTGCCCATTCTTGAGCTATGTTAGTGCAGTTGATCTGGAGGATGAGGCTGTTGCCCTCCTCCCATTCGGTGGCATGCAGAGCATGTCCGAGCATCTGCGCGTAATGGAGCAGGGTCTTGGGTTGGTTGGGCACCTTTCTGCTAGTCGTGGCGAGGGTGATGGGGCCTCCCACAATGGTCTTGGTGGTCCAGTCAATGGCTGGGTTGAAGGTATGCAGCCAAGGGAAGCCAAGGATGGTTCGATCTCGTCCCAAATTGGCGAGGTAGAAGCGTTGGACTTGCTCCTTTTTCCCTTGCTTGACGAGGAGGTCGCAGTACATGGTGATTCGTCCACTGCAATTTTCTGTCCCATCGACGTTGTATAGGAGGCGTGGTTGCAGCAGGAGGCGGGGGGTTAATTTGAGTCTTTGGGCAGCTTTTCGATCAATGAAATTGTCGGTTGCGCTGCTGTCCACTAGTGCACTTTCCTTAGCCCTCCCATGTATGTTTGAAAGTGTAAATCTGGCATTGACACTATTTCGATTTGAGACATACATGGTATGAAGATGCAAGGCTTGATCCCAGGCTGACGGGTCAAGCCACTTTAAAAATCCAAATCCTCCTCTATGATCTGATCAAACACATTATTGCGATTGGTAGCATTCATGGAACGCAGCTGGGACAACAGGTCTGACTGGGGAGCCACTGGGACTTGACTGGCACTGTCTTCTGGGGCAATAGATGGAGGCACCTCTGTCTCTATTTCTGTGGCTCTGGCTTTGGGTGCTAGGTGGGGGCATCTCTGCGGTTTTTCTGGGCAGTGGTTCACACGGTGGCCGACCTTCTTGCAGTAGAAGCACTTGTTTTCAGTGAACAGCTTCTTCCTCTCTGCTTCTGTCAGGTGGCCTTGGGTCTTGGCTGCATCGATGTCCATGGGGACTGGGACGTTGCTTCTATTGGGCCTAGTGGATGTCGCGGCAGGGGTGCAAGGGAAGGAACGCACTTGGACAAAGTTTCTGAAGGCGGGGGCTGGTCCCAATTCGGCATCGATCTGGGCTTGTCTGTAGTGTTTTAAGGTCCAGTCCTATGGACTGAAAAAAGACCAGGACCCAACTGGACCGGACCGCACTAGGACTGGACCACCAGTCCCGGTTGCGTCATTTTTTGTCTGGTCCCAGTTGTGGTCCTTAATTCCCACATCATATATTGCAACTGCACAAAAACCGGTTGAAACTGGTTGCAAATTGCAACCAGCCTTTTTTTTAGGTGTTCATGCAATTCTAAATGATATATTTTTTATTGTTTTTGATCTCTGTTTCTTCAAGTTTCGAAGAGTCACGACTTTTATGCGGAGTTTCAAACTCCGGTAAATGTCGTCCAGTTTAGGTAA
>QLOZ01002552.1:0-12488 GCA_003314065.1 Lactarius sp. MG50 | reverse complement strand
TGCCTTCTGCTTTCAGCAACACGCTTACCGCTGTTTCTTCCAACACCACCCCCGGTAGAGTTGAGCAGTGCATCGTGGTCGTGTCCGAATCTGCATGATCGCGAACTCGTGACCTTGATAACAAAGTCACGGGCGACACGAGGCTGCTACGAGTCCACGAGTCCACAATGACCCTCAACTTCAATAATGGGGCGCAGGGATCCTCAAAATCCCACTGGCAACTTTCGACCTCACCGATTGATTCATTAAACGATGTCAACTCAGAAGTCAATCGATGGCGGACCCTAGCATCCACACTCCCCTTCCGACATCCGGATCGCGCTGTGATTGCCCACAATATTGCGACTGACCACATGTCTCGCTACAAGGCGACTCGACAAAAGGGAGATCTTGACCAAGCTATCGTGGGATTTGCCGAGGCGCTTTTGCGTGGAATCAACCATCCTCCCAAGAACATTTTAACTTTCGAGAACCTGACGCGTGCATTAGTCACTCGTTTCGATGACTTTGGAGCGAGGGAAGATCTGGACCACAGTATCTCATACCTTCGCCACCTCTCCAACCTCCCGCTAGAAGCCGCCGGCATCGAGCGCCTCGACGTCCTCAATGGCCTTGCCACTGCCCTCCGCTGTAGGTTCAGAGTTGGAGGGCAACCGGAGGACATTGAAGATTCGATCTCATTGTTTCAACATGTCATCACTATGGTCCCTCCAACCACAAATGATTATCACTTCATCGCAAGCAAGCTAGCACATGCTTGGAGAAGAAAATATGAACAAAGTGATGAGCCAGAAGATCTCACTGGGGCTATCAACCAGTATCGTACGGTGCTCACATCCTGTCCACTAGACCATCCCTCGCGTTCTTCATGCCTCGGAGGCCTTGGGGATGTGCTGACATTACGCTCTGAACGGGGCGGTGACCCGAACGATGCTGAGGACGCCGCTACGGTATATCAAGAATTGCTTGACCTCCTGGACAAGGAAGACCCCAACCACATGGGGGTTCTCATGAACCTTGCTAACATCTATCATGTCCGCTTCAGGCAAACATATGACTCGGAAGATCTTGAGAAAGCAATCAGTCAGTATCGTGAGGTCCTCCTTTTGTGTCCTCCGGACCACGAGAGCCAGGACCAGCTCCTGACGAATTTTGGGTTTTCGCTCATCACTCGCTTCGAAAACTTTGGCCGCATGGACTGTTTGGAGGAGGCAATTTCACACTATCGTGCCGCTCTTCGCCTCTGTCCCCGGGGTCACCCACGTTGACATCTATCTTTGCGTGGACTCGCCCATGCAGTGTCTTTGCGCTGCCTTCGGACACATAGCATTGAAGATCTGGAAGAATCGATTAACCTAAAACGTGAAAATTTAGCTCTCACACCTCCAGGGCACCCGATGCATTCGCAGGTGCTATATAACCTCTCGGTCAGTCTTCGAACACAATATACTTGGACCGATGACATGGGTTACGTCGAAGAGGCAATTAAACATCTTTGTGAAGCTTCGAAATTAGTCAAATCTGGACATCTCCGTTTACCAAGCATTCTTGACCTTCTTGCGAAGAACCTGGTTTACCGCTTTATGCACTGTGGCGCAGATAAAGATTTTGCCGACGCAATCAAACACTACCGAACTTCCATTTCTTTAATCCCCGAAGGTCATCCACAAGTCTCCTCCACGCTCACTCACTTTGCCTGTGCTTTGAGCTTTATTTTTTCCCGGACCAGCGATGCAGAACATCTCGAGGAGTCCATTACATTGCATCGATCTGCCGTCGAATACCCATTCTCTAGTGCGCGTGATAGACTGATAGCAGCTAGAAACTGGACAGCCACCGCGCACGACACACGACACCCCTCAGCTCTGACTGCATACCGCAAAGCCCTCTCCTTACTGCAGCGTGCGATAGACTTATGTCCCACAGTACAAACTCGCCACGAATATATCAGTGGCCGAGACATTGAGCACATTCGGAGTCTTCCAATGGACGCCGTGTCATACGCGATCGGGTCCCGTGCCTATGAGGAAGCCACTGAGATGCTCGAACAAGGGAGAGCGCTCCTGTGGTCCGGCATGCGCAGCCTTCGTACCCCACTCGAACACCTTCACGAAGTCGACAAATCTCTAGCAGATGAATTCACAGAAATCAGTCAAGCACTAGAGGCAATAGTCACTACAACCCATGTTCGTGATTTCGTGCGGACTCCAGCTGGAACGGATGACGATGGTGTCACGATTGGGAGAAAGGACATGTTCGCTCATGACTTGGCGGAGAAGCGCAGGCTCTCGGAGGAATTGGATAAGGTTGTTTTGCGAATCCAAGCATTACCAGGATTCGAGAACTTCTGGAGACCCATCCCTTTTCATCATCTCCAAACCGCGGCTATGGGAGGTCCAGTGGTCATCATTAATCTCTCCAGATATCGTTCCGACATTCTCATCGTCCGCTCCAACCACCCAGTTGTTCATATCCCTACTCCGACGAACTTCTTTGATAGGGTCACAAACCTCGCCCATCAGCTGTCAGAAACGCAGAAGAGTTACCGCTTGGAGTCGAAAAAATATTATCGTGTATTGCGACAGACCCTGGATGAACTGTCCGAGTTGGTGGGTCAGCCTGTTGCCAACAGGTTAATGGAGCTTGGAATTCCAGAACACTCTCGAATCTGGCTGTGTCCAACTTCTGTGTTGGCCTCCCTTCCGATTCACGCTGCAGGACCGATATCTTCTCACATCAATGTGAAACGATACCTTTGTGACATTTACGTGTGTTCATACACACCAAGTCTCTCAGCGCTGATAGCGTCGAGATCCGGCAACTTATCGGGATCTGCGAGTGGGCGGCCATCGTTACTCATCGTCGGACAGCCAGACGAAACCCTTCCCGGAGTGGACTCTGAAACACGCAGTATCGAACATTTGGTTGGCAGCAGTTCTGTGACAAGGATCGCAGGCGAAGCAGCGACACCCTAAAACGTGATCGCTCACCTTCCGATGCATCCCTGGGTGCATTTTGCGTGCCACGGCATGCTGCAACCGGGTCGTCCTTTCGAGTCATCCTTTCTTCTTCAGCACAACACCCACCTCACACTCCTTCGGATTGCCAAGTCTCACCTTCCCACTGCAGAACTTGCATTCCTAGCAGCCTGCCATACTGCGGAACTAGCAGATGATGGTGTGCCGGACGAGGTTCTCCATCTGACTGCTGCGATGCAGTTTAGTGGATTCAGGAGCGTGATTGGGACTATGTGGGCGATGGCTGATGAAGATGGGAAGGACCTTTCAGAGCACTTCTATGGCAAGATGTTTGCTGCGGACGCGCAAGTTGCCAGCTATGAGAAGTCAGCAAGGGCACTCCGACATGCGACTCAGAAACTGAGGACAAAGGGTATTTTGCTCGAGCGATGGGTGAACTTTGTCCACTATGGAGCTTGATCAGAGAGTAGGAATGTTGGGTAGTATTAGGGTGCGTCACTCGAAATGGCTTGACTGAACGAGTATGACTGATGCCGTAGTAGTGATCGAGATTGTGAGCACCCACATACTAAGGAAGTATTCTGTTATTGTATCCGGTTCTCTGACACGAATGTTGCACGGTTTGCACTTTGCACCGACCATCTAGTCCTACATGTGTACTTCTCTGTCCATTCTACTTTGCTTCAATATTCTCCTTGGCGCTCTCTATGTTACTAGTATTACACGTTTTGTACTCGTCGGGTCCACCCTACCTTTGGTATTCTCCTACATGTCGGTTATGGCCTGTCTGCATGTGGCTCAATATTACGCGAATGTATCAACATACACTCTCGAAAACCCCTTCTACTCTCCATCTCACATGGTGCCTGGCACCTGTCTATTCTCAGCCTATCTCGCACTACTCGCCTAACGTTTCACACCAGTTCCAAGCACCTCACATTTGTGGCAGGAATACATTGTAAGCGCCATCCACCATGCTGACTGGCTGGACAATCTTGCTAGATATTTTCACGTCCTGTATCTTTTACAGCTTGATTCTTTGTCTATCTACTTCTACGTCTATATCTACAAACAAGTCGAATCGCCTGAAAACATCATATCGTCATATCGAGCCGGAACAAAGACAGGTTATCATCACGCGTGTCATACTGTGAACTTGATGGGAGATGTGTTGAACTCATGAGCCTTATATGAGGTTCTATGTCGCTTGCGAGGTGTTATCAGTCAGCTATTATTCTTGTCCAAACCTGGTGGCTCTCATCAGGGAAGATCATCTTCCTATCCCTCGCCTATCGACATCAATACTATTACTATTTGATCAAACCACGGCATGGGAAGATGTACACATCGCTTCAGTGCATGGAACGCGCCAATCCCGTCCGTCTGGGGTAAACGAAAATCCTTGCTGCTGTTGATCACAAGCCACCCCCAGCACCCGCATGTGCACGTGAGGTCGCACTTCCTGACTACGAGTGCCCGTCACCCACACGCGCTGCCAATACCTCCCTCGCGCGCACGCCAAGCAAGGCCACTGGCATATCTTGGTGCATTCGTACATCCGTTTGGCCCCCTGCCCCTCCCGCGTAACCGCACCGTGGCCCGCGTCACTCTGTACATCCCCGCTCTTGCGTTGCCTCGTGTGCGGCCCGCCCACCCACACGTTTGGGGCAGTGGGCCGTAAACAGATGACTCGGACATCATAACCGTAGCGATGTATGCTGGTCGTGTGCGGTTGAAGTGTGGGAGGCGACGCGGCTCGGACGGGATGCCCGGGTGGAGGTGCAGGTCGTTCCCGCGACTGAGAGGTGTTTTGGTAGTGCAGGCGCGGCCACGGAGCCGGGTGTAGGTAGCGACCTTGAAGACGACAGGCGGGGAGTCTCTAGTGCTGGGTGGGGTAACGTAACGGGCACGAGGGTGCGGGAATCGAGATTCTAGACATGGCATTTGTCAAGGTGCTTCTCAAGTGACGGAAGGACAACTGAGTATATCTAGGTATTTATGGTTCGCACAGGGTGGGACGGCACATTGTGCGCCTGTTCTCGGTCGCCAGAATCGCAAGCAGCGCCTCGGCGAGTACGTTGCGGAGCGCGGCGCGATGCTCGGATTCGTGGCGAGCACAGCTGCGTCGAGTTCTGTTGGTAGTCGGACGAAGCTCGCACGCGGAGTTGGCGTCGGCGGCGAGAGTGGGCCCTACTCAGATGAAGATGGGATGGAGACCAAGAGTGAGATGGAAGAGGAGGACATGGACGTTGACGCTCTTGCTGTACGTCACGATCATCGTCGAAGGTGGTCGAGCGGGTGCATTCCCCGGGTATAATTTCGGCCATTCATTTGCGCTCGTATTCTGCTAATTACGTATAGTGTTGGGGTAAGATTCAAGTACGAACCAGACGCGCTTCGTGAAGTCATTCTGCACCTGCGGCTCCTATTACCTACTGCTGCGTCCCTCTCTCCGCGTGCGCGCAAGCGTCAACACATAGACGACGGCGATCACGACGACCCTATACACACGATGGCGGACGGTGCCAATACGAGTGCGCCAGTGCGGCGCGGCGTTGAACTCGAAACGGTTGTGGAGCGGTTCCTGTTGCGCATGTATGAGGCGGACAGCGATGACGGCACCGACGCGGGCGCGGGGAACGAGGATGCAGGAGGCGCTGACAAAACCAAAATACTCGTCAAGGACCAGCAGTAGCAGTCAGGAAAGGAGGTCACCCACGCGCATAGCGACCATTGGTGGTGGGAGTTTTGTTCCTTGGCTCCCTCGACGATGACAGCAGGGATAGGCCGCTGCCACTGCCGCCGTTTTCTATGTTGGATGGGGAAGATGGGGCTACCAAGGAGGGTGCAGTGTCGGGTGCGGTGCTGCTGCTGCGCGGGTTGTGCGCGTTGAACCTCGAGTTCGTGGAGTGCGGGGTACGTGTATTGCAGGACGCACCAGCTGCGGATTCTAGTAGCTGCGCGCGGGAAGGCTGGGTGCTTGAAGTGCGGCGATGGCGTTGGGTATGGTCGTGTTAATTCGCAATGTCAGGGTTGCTTTCAATTGAATATGCTTTTGAATTTGTGGACAGTGGCGCGTTTTGCGAACATGAGGTTTTGTGGGTCGAGTTTTTTTTTTTTTTGGAAATTCCTGTCTGGTTAGGATGCAGCGCCGGTTGCGAGATTCCCAGGATCAGACCCGTAACGCCAGAGTGGAGCCAGTCCCGAGGGAATTCCCAGGGGGGGAATGCATTTACGCAATGCGCCTTTGATCTCCTCAGGCAGGCATGTGGCTGTAGGCCACCCTCTTCGGAAATTGCCGCCTTCTTTGGATCACTCCGGCATTTGGAGCACGGCCCGGAGGCAATACCCACCCTGTATGGCAAACACAGGTTCAAACTCATGATGCCGACCAGGCCCTGTGACCCCAGCGTCTGGTTTACCCAGACAGTGGTGGAGCCACTAAGCCAACCGCCCCCCTTTTGTGGGTCGAGTTGACTAAACTGCACACAACACTGCAATCTTTCCGGATCTTCTCTGAGCGGAGGTCAATGATGTCGTCTTCATCAAGGGGACACGCATAGTGCTGCGCGAGTTGGGCCCATGCGTCCTTCAGACGCATCATGCTTTCGAAGCGGCCTGGTAAAAGTCCACGAGGGCGTCAAGGGGAGAGAAGAACCCAATGAGGGTGTGTTGGCATGAGATGCTTAGACGGGGAGGGATGTTCAGGTGGTCTGGGGGTTGAGTGGTGTGGTGTAGTCTTGGAGAATGTTGTTGGACCGGCCCGGATTTGGGGACCGGGACAGCGCGGTTATCCGCATGGCACTACCGCTCTGATATCTTAGATTAGATAAGTCCGTATGTAATGATCAAAGACACTGAAAGTTTCACATTCTCCATTCGTTTACTACGCTTTATTGCTTCATATATTGCTCATTTGTTCTCTGATACAAGTCCAAAGTCTTTCAGCTGATTACACACTTGTTGTTATGTATTTAAGGACTCCATTTCGCACCATATCACTTCAGTTTTCTGACTGAATAACTGAAGTGAGTATTTACTTATGTCATACGTTACCTGTTTTGGTTGACGCGCCACCCCAAAGGTTATCACTACCGTATTAGGTACTTATGACTCAAATATAAGTTTTCTGACCGAATAACTGAAGTTATCGCTACCATATTAGGTAGCATACGTATTTACATCGCTGCATAACTACAGGTTATGGGCCCTGCCTGCCTGTGAGTTCCAAGAAGAAGATCTATCGCGCACAAGCTCCCTTTACCATTCACGCAAAATCACCCTCCCAAAAGGCGAGCTTCGTTTATCTTATCTTTTGCTGACCCCACTTCCCCGGCCCCTTGGAGCCGGTGGATTGGTGTAGGCTGGGCTCCTCACCTGGGCTTCCCACGAGCCGTGCGACGGAGCGTGGCGACGCAGAAGCACATGCAAGTCTTCCTTTGGCTCCTGCGCGCACTTATGTAATAATCTTATCTACTTATCCTGGGGAAATGTACACGCGATCGCTGGTTAGGCACGTGGAGTATGAGCCAGATGCGGCCTTACAGCCATGATAGGAAACTGGGTGGCAGGCCCTGGGGACTATTTGCCCACTGAACGGTTGGCTATGACCCCTTTAGTGGGGCGGAGTTTTTGGGTCTAGAACAAGGCGGGGGTAGTCACTCCCCTGAGTGCTTGGGCTTGTCACAACTGCGGTGCGCTATCTAATTATAGAAAGTATTACTAGTATTGCATTACCATAGAAAGTCACGCCAGGACTGGGGGGCTGGATCCTTACAGATTCAGGGGCACAGCTATTGCGCCAGGGGTCCATCAGATCTTCATTACTGGGTCTGACTGCTCCTCAAACCCAGATTTCAAATCGTCGCACTCCACTCACAGTACTACCGTAGCACAAATATAGTATGGCTCCATCTATCACATTTCCCCCTGCCGCCACCGTCGAGATCCTGGACGGATCTAACTGGCTGACTTGGTCAGTGCGCATGCTAGCCATTTTTCGTATGAACGGACTCCACGACCACTTTACCGGAACCAAGCCTGCCAATGCCACACTAAAGGCAGCTTGGAATATGGAAGAGGAAATGCTTCTGGGCGTCCTCGAGGTCTATACCAAAAAGGATGTCTGGAACTGCATGTTGGACGATTCTAAGTTCGGCACATGCAAGCTCAAGTGGGAAGAACTTCAGCGCGTTTATGGCAGTGCAGGATCCATGTCCACCTTCAACTCTTGGGTTTCCTTAACAGGAACAGCCCTAGATGAGTCCAAACCCATGCTCCCTCAGCTCCACAAACTTAATGAAGCCCGCACCACCCTCCACAATAACAAGATGGAGATCACCGATCTCCAATTCAGTTTCATCTTGATCAAGGCATTACCCGAATCCTACTCCCCTGTCGCGTTGACTATTCTCACTTCCAGATCTACCTCGGCTCTGACACCTCAGACCATCCAGGAATGGATCCTAAATGAGGAAGGTCGGCGGAATTCCACCTCTGCTTCACTTAACAAAGTCACTCCCATCAAACAGCAGAATAGTAATAAGAAAAAGTCCAAATGCGGTTACTGTAAGATCCCTGGCCACAAGGCTGCAGATTGCTGCAAAAAGAAATGGGATGTGGAGGAGAAGGAAAAGAAGGAGAAGGAGTTGAAGTCCAGGAAAGCCATTAACGCACATGTCTCCTTACCGAGCAGCGCTAAGATAGAACAAGTCTCTGATAGCGAGTCTGATAGTGATAATCTACGCATTTCCCTCTATGCGATCAGTCGATCGACTTGGTGTGTGGACTCCAGTGCCACGCATCATATCAGTCACACACGATCCGACTTCATTCAATACACCCTGGCACCTGGAAAGGTTGGCCTTGGAGGAAACCAGACGTCACACTCTGGGACGGAATGCATAGCATTGGATCAGCTTGGGATCGGAACAGTTCGTATCCAGACTTCCGACGCGGAAATCACTCTGCACGACGTCCTGCACATGCCAGATGCTGATCAACGCTTTTTCTCTGTCACCGTCTTGTTGAGGAAAAAGGGCTCTATAGAGTTCAAGGACAAGGGCTGCACAGTATACCTACATGATAAGCCAATAGCTAGGGGTTACCTCCAAAACAACCTCTTCTGGATGGACGCAGAAGTCCTACCCAGCATCAACGCGCATTGCGCAATTTGTCCTGCTATCGATCTAAAGATCTGGCATGAGTGCATGGGGCATATGTCATATAACACCCTTAAGCAATACAAGGACTCCGTTAAGGGGATTTCCTTTGATGCCTCGATCGATCCCGATCTGTCGCCGTGCCCTGGGTGTGAACTTGGCAAGCTGTTACGATTTCCCTCCTGGACTGCCGGACCATTGACTCCCGTACGTGGACTGCTTATGATACTATGCTTACCTCTTGTCCTGTGACTCAGTGATCTGCTTACTGTACGTGCTTACGGACTGCTGACTGATGCACAGCAATGCACTGACTGATTGTCTTGGCCTTGTGACTCACACCGGTCAATCTGCGGATCGACCTGTTACTATACTTAGATCCTGACTCGTGCTGACTCGCCTTGGTACTATACTTAGCACAGAACGTTCTTGGACATTCTACTACCTTCGTTATGACTCGGTAGTAGATGACACGTGATTCCCTGTAGGACTCCTATATAAGGAGTCCACTTTACGCAGAGTCAAGCCCTAAGCTTGACTTAGTTTCGCAATCGAGACCTGACCTTGCTTTCCCCTTGTCCCATCCCCTTGTCCGCGCCCTTAAGCTCTGCTATCTCAAGTCGCCCTGTTACCTTGTCGTTGCCCTCGCCGTCGCTCGGGCACTCTAGCTTTACTCCCACACACCTCTAAGTCGGCTGTAACGACTTAGCTCAGATTGCCTTAGGTCACGCATCTCGTGACTCCGCAATACTCCGAAGACCTTAGCTTCCCTCTCCACGTTGTCGAGGTCACTGCAAGTACCTCGCTCAGATCCCGTGCCTCTCGTCATCGCACGTGATACTCCTTGTCTAGTCTTTTAGGCTTAGTCGCACAAGTCGTGCCAGAAGGCCCCTCGAGCCTTAACATAAGTCAAGCTTCCCTTACCGTTTGTGTATGGTGCGCCACCACAAATGTCCTAGCCTAAAGGAAGAATACCTGTTGCCCCCGAACCTTAGGACATTCAGAGTCCTCGCCTCGCCGGACGCCATTGCATTTATCCCAGGAGCCCAGAAGCATGAAACCCATCAGGAGCATCATGCTAGCCTTCACTTGTACTTCTGCGCCAGCCAGTACTGCCCGTACCACAACTCCGAGTAGAACCCTGGAGGACGACCACCATCGCCTTTATACCGAGTACCTCCAGCGCTGAGAAGTCCTTTATCAGCAAAAGGCAAACCTAGACCATCGGGCACAGTCCTTAGACGCCGCCATCGCCGCACACAACTGGGTGTGCCAAGTTACCTGCGCAGCAACCAGGAATACGAGTCACTTAGGACTCGAGATTGAACAAACCGTATACAACTACCTCTACATCAAGTGGCGCGAACGCGCAGATCAACTCGAAGCAGCTTACCAGCTTGTGACACTCAAGGTCCCACCGTGGAGCAACCTCGCTACCCCACCGCCAGAGAAATAGACCCAGAGATCCTTGACCAAGCCATCACCCTAGTGCACCAACAGTTCGCACAAGCCCAGGAGGATGCCAGATTACACGCCCTCAACTGCCCAGAGACCTGTCGCGATAGGCCTAACCACCAGCACAGAGTCATCACCGGACTCTTGACCCAGATCCAGGAAATCGCAGAAGAACTCGATTTCATCACCACCGCCTTCTTTGAGGCTGCAGGATTTCCCCTAGAGCGCAGACGCCCTGGAAGAAATCAGACTAGATCTCAGCCGAGATAACCAAGTACAAGTCACCACCAGAGAAGCCAGAGACTTACCCGACTACATCACCAGAGACGCCTATTGGCGTAGAAACAGAGAAGACACCAGGTGGTGTTACCACCTCCGAGTCCCAACAGCATCGGGGATTCAAGAGCACCCAATCGAGTATATTAACGATGATTGGCATTTTCTCGTTTATGAGAATGGAACTTATTGGACACACAGAAGCGCCATCCTAGAAAAGGGATTTGCCAATGAAACCGGCTTAGGCCATAGCTCCTTCAAACCCGAATCACCAGAACCGATTGAAGTCGATCAACCCAGCACTAACATATCCTCGCCATCCTTCCACAGCGCAGATGAAGGAAGCGAACCCACGCCAGTCCCACACACCATCTCGCCCCTAGAGGAGTTCCTTGCCACAGGACTCCAGGAAGTCGCCACCCTTCGAGGAGCGCACCCGTTACAACCAGAAACTCAGGAGACCCCGCAGCTCCTCCAGATAGCCCACGCCACGGCCCAGCCTACAGCGCTGCCCCTGACACTCCAGTTACCCCAGCCACCAGCACCTGCCCCAGTCATGGCAGCACCAGCACCAGCGCCCCAAGCAAACCAGGAACTCAAAGGAGGAAACAAGCCCACGATCTTTGAAGGAGATTGGAGCAAAAGCGACAAATTCCTCAGGGAGTTCCGACTCTACAGAATCCTCAACAGCCAGTCTGACAACGTCATTATCCCGTTCAACCGGGTCGCCTTGGCACTGTCCTTCATCAAGGGACCACGCATAGACGACTGGAACGACGCCCAGGAGCGAGCACTCACGGAGAAAACCATCAGAAACGTCAACCCCATAGCCAGGAACAATGAGGTCTTATGGACGGAGTTTGAGACTGCCTTCACTAACGCCTTCACAGACACGGCCAAGGCCCAGGAAGCATACAAGAAACTCCTAGACCTCAAGATGCAGGGGAACGACATTGACGGCTTCATAGCCTCCTTTGATCACTATGTTCTAGGCGCAGGGTGGTCCCCAACTGACCGCGGGACCCTCGATCTATTCAAGAAAGGACTCAGGCGTGGCATCGCCATGAAAGTACTCAGTAGGGACACTATCCCTGTGACCCTAGACAATTGGAAAGTCGCCGTGCGCAAGGAGGTCCTCAGACAAGCCCAAATTGATGCCGAATTAGGACCAGCTCCTGCCTTCAGAAACTTCGTGCAAGCACACCAGCGCCCCCCAGTTCTAACCACCGCCCGACCTAACAGAAACAACGTCCCAGTCCCCATGGACGTCGATGCAGCCCAGACTCGGGGCTGCCTGACAGAAGCAGAAAGAAAGAAGCTGTTCGCTGAGAACAAGTGCTTCTACTGCAAGAAGGCCGGCCACCGCGTGAACCGCTGCCCAGAAAAACTGCGAAGGCGCCCTCGCTTGGCACCAAAAGCCCGAACCACCGAGACTGAAGCAGAGGCGCCCCCGTCCATTGCCCCAGAAGACAGCGCCAGCCAGGCCCCGGCCGCTCCCCAGTCAGACCTGATGTCCCAGCTATGTTCCATGAATGCCCCCAATCGTAACAACGTGTTTGATCTAGTGTTGCTGTGGCTAAGCCGATGTTTTTTTCTATCTCAGGAAATAAAATAGCTA
>QLOZ01002549.1:0-22669 GCA_003314065.1 Lactarius sp. MG50 | reverse complement strand
GATGATATCACCCAGCATGGATCTTTTGAATACCCCAACTCTATCCCACGACCGCTTGTACCACATGGTGTGTAAACTTCGTCTTTCTTTCGTCAAGAGTGTTAATTGTCTACTTCTAGACTCCGTCTCAAACATGGCTTCTCAGGCGACGGCCATTGCATCTCTTGACGATTCGGCGTCGGCTTCAACCCTTGCTCTAAGTGAATTTACCTTGTCTGTTATTGAGCGACAGCGAAAGCAAGAGCTTCTCGCCCGAAAGGCTGTACAAGCCTCAAGGAAACGCAAAGAACCTGCTATCACTCAAACTTCGACGTCACCAACGACCCCCACTGGTGATGATGCCTCGGCTAAACCTGCTTCGGCCGTGAGCGTGGAGGACTTTTTGAACAGCATTGGACCCCCCCTCTCTGGTGCCACTGCAAGTCCCGAGCGCGACCCCAGTGCCGCGGAGGCATCTGGATTCGTGAAAGTGTCTTCACCGGAGCCAATGAATGTTGATGAAATCATTCCAGGTTTTGGAAGGAACACTTCCCTAGACTATGATCGACCCGGGTCCTTAGTGGAGGACAGGATGTCTGTGCCACCATCTTCGGAAGACACATCCCTCGCACGATCTGCCAGTACCTCTGAACGAAGCTTCTCAGTTGAACGGGGTAAAGATAAAACAACATCACTGTCGACGCACAAGACTTTGCCTGCCCTGGAGAACGTGACAACCCGGTCGAGGAGCGACGAAATCCCCGCGCCGCATTTAGCAAGGAATGATGAGCGTGACTCTCGCCGATCGTCCTCCACTCCTCAGCCTACGGCGCCTATCCCAAGGCGGGGCACGAAGCGCCCCGTAGCTGCGGATTTCGACTCGGAGCCTATGTCAAAGCCTTACACTCCCCCTGTGCTCTCGCGTTCTGGGTCTAGCGCTGGGTTCAGCTACGGAAGTGCATATCACCCGAATCCGCATGTCCGACGTAAGATGAATGGGGCTGCCGCCGGGGGATTCGCAAGCCTGAATAGTGCACGACGATGCGTCATCGATGTTAGCGATAGCGAGGACGATACGAGCGAGGATGAGACATCGTCAACTGCTCGTACACCCTATGGTTCACTCTCACAGGGTGCGGGTGCCGGTGGAATACAATCGACCGCAGGCGACAGTGCACTGGCATTAGAGCTCGAGATCGAGCGTATGCGCAAGGTAATCCGGGAGCGGGAGGAAATGAAACTGCGAAAACAAGCGGTACGAGAAAGCCCGTTCTACATGGGAGCTTACACAGAATAATACACAGATGGCCTCAAGTCGGGCGACACCTGTTTCTAGGGAATCACCTGGGGTGGTCCGAGCATCTGAGGGGGAAACTTGCGAGGTGGGGGCATCAACATCGTCTAGCACCGGAGTCGAGATCGCGAGATCTGAGACCGGCAATAACAAAATGTCCGAGAATGGTATGTCCCTTTTTAGTCCATCGTGGGGGTCTGCATGCGGGCGCTTCTCGGATCGGAGGCATTAGTCCCGCAACCGGCACTAATCACGTGCGTCTGTCCTGTGGCAGGCGGCGGGAACGGTTCTGCTGCGCAGCCCCTATCTATCTGCTCTCGCCCCGCCCAGCCCAGCTGGCAGGGCAGCACGTCCGCCACAATCTTGCTTCCGCACGTCATTTCTCAGTTCGTACAACTGACTTAACTTTAAACCCTGATTGCAAGCAGTGCTGGCAACTACCAGTGCGCCCTCTTCACATTGTTTGGACGTGAAGAATCAGAGTCCGATATCGAGCACCCCTTCACCCCCCGGTTCTTCACCCCTATCATCGTTCCAGGATAGCAGCAGAGCCCAAGTGGCCGTACATGTATCAACGACCGGTCACTGTCCCTTTCTCCTTTTTCTTCTAATCGAGCTGTCTCACTGACTCGTTTTGCTCATGTTATTTCCTCACTCACCTCTTCGTCGTCACATGTTTTTTTTTCGCCACTTGTCCCGTTATGTTCCCGACCCTTCCAATCGAATCGAACTGCAGATCAATCCGCCACGCCTGCAGAAGGCAACCAAACCATCGGCGGACCAGGCAAGTTTCCGCTATCTTCTGTGTGATTGCCACGGAAGCCTCTAACCTTCTTCCCCTCTTCTACCGCTCCCTATCCTACCCTCACTTACTACCCTCGATTCGTGCTTCCGATCCGTGGCTGCTACACGCTGGCATGTTGGTCTCATTTCGCACCCTACCGTGCTTCTCTGCGGATCGGGTTGAGATGCTTTCACAGCCCTCGTTGCCGAACCCCGGCAAGAATCAGCGGCAAGGATTTTCCTCTCCCCTTCTGTACCGGCAGTAACCAACCTTCTCTGATATGCTTTTTTTTTATCCCTTACCCTTCGCGATCACTGCCTTTTCTTTCTCTCCGCTCTACACGCCTCCCGATCTCGTGGCCACCATCATCGTGTATTCCTTTATTTTATTTTGTTCGAACTGTATTCTTTAGGCTTCCTCTAGGGCTTCGACACCTTCGCGCTCTACAGGACCGGTCCTTCACGGGCATCCTTCAGAAGACGGAACGGAACGGGAAAGTTTCGACGTTATTGCGTTAGCCCAGGTGCGTTTCACTTCCTATCCGTTCCTCAGGTTCTGTTGCCATGCGGAAGCAGTATTTCCTTCGGTGTTGGCGCTGACAAAGTTGGGAAACACCCTTTTCCTTTTGAGCAGGTTCCAGATGACTCTCAAGTCAAAGCGAGCTCGTCGTTCACTGCTTATAACTCTGTGCTATCTCCCTATCCGTTTCTCAGTGGACGCTCACTTGGTCCACAGGAGCAGGTTGATATACCTAACCTTAAGCACTTGAGGATACAGGCCGCGGTTCGGTACATGACGGAAAACAATTTGGTGGATGCACGGATCTGTCAATTCGAGGTGCCTGGTTTCGGAGAATGCCGCGACTTGGATTGCGGCGATATGCATCTGAGTCAGGTTCAGGTAGAGCCCAATGGTGCGCCACGGCCCCTTACATCGTGCCTGTTTCCCCATCGTCATCTTATCGGTTCAACGGTGTTGGCATTGGCGTGGTTATTTGCAGATGACGAGACCGCGCGCTATCTCTGCGGGGATCCAAATGTGCCGGAGGTAGTTCAAGCGCTTCAAGCGGCGCGAACTCGGCGGCCAGAGGCGACATTCGATGAGCGCGTAAATGAAGTTTGGGCAAGCATGCGGGACCAATGGATTCAAGCGACTTTAGACAACAAGACATAGCAACATGATTTATTTTTCTTCTTAATCTCCTGACATTGTCGTTTTTCCTATTTTTCTGGACGACGAAGGGGAGTAGCGGGCATGCAAGAAGAAAAAAGACAAAGATGAAGGACACATTTCCATGATGGACGGGACATGTGTTTCTTTGGCTACATCTCGCTTACGCCTCTGCCTGGGCACTGATTTCGATGGTCAAAATGGGGCGAGTCATAAGAGCGCTAAGCGCCACGCCCGGTGCCGAGAGGAGAGCGCGGGAGGACAATGGATGGGTGGTAGATAATGATGATAGCATGGCAGTGTAGTATGTTTGTCAAGATCTTGTCGGTCGCCTCGCGTCTCGCCCTTGTCTGTCACTGCGGGTGCTTAGTGAGAGGGAATTTTACAGTTCTGTTCTGGGCCTTGAAGAGGGAGCCGGGCTATCGGAAGTGAGCCGGATAAGGGGATAATTGAACTTTGGCGTCTGGGCTAAGACGTCTGGGAATGGAAGTATGTGATTGTTTGGGGGTGTGCCTGGGAAAGTTCTGGATATAGATAAGCGGTTGTTGCTGGAAAAGGGATCCGATTTCGAGACCCTCTCAGAGCTCCCAAAAGGCCTCCCCATCTGTGCATCCTCATCTGGCTTTTGCCCCCATCTTCCCCCCCTTGCCTCTTTCGTCCCCCCTGCCTTTTACGGCCCGTCCCCTTTCCTGTCCCAGTTTCCCCCCTTGCAATCCCCTCCCTCCCCCTCCGCCCTCCCCCGCCCCGCCCCCGCCCACCCCGCCCATCACTCACCTACTACCTACTCCGCTTAACCTTCTTCTCCCCTCTCATCGACGTGTAGATCACCCAACCACCCTCCCCCTCTGCAACCTTGATCCTCTAATCCGTCGCGCCTTCTTACCGCGCCTTTCCCCCTTCCCTCTTGTATGGCCTTTCGCCGTCCATCTGCATCAACAGTTTCTCCGGTCAATCCCTACGCGTCCTATCCGTCAAACCAGAATCAACAATCCCAACAACCTTCGACCGTTCCGCCCATGCAAGACGAAACTACCAAACGCGCCGACCCGGCCGCCCACCCGCCACCTACCGATCAGTTCATAAACGATCAAGATGCCAATGACAGCGCGGGCGACGATGACGACGATGACGAGAAACCGAAATCGGACAAGAAGACGGGCAGACGCAAGATTAAGATTGAATTCATTCAGGATAAATCGAGACGGCATATCACGTTCTCAAAAAGGAAAGCTGGTCCGTCCTCTTCCACTCCTCTTTTCGTCTTTGACCCTTGACACTGACATTGACATGGCCAGGCATCATGAAAAAGGTTCTCTTCACTTTTAATTTATTATCCTTTCTTTTCTAATGCATTCCTTCTTTTTTTCTTTTTTTTTTTTTTTCTGATTGGTTCAGGCGTACGAACTTTCCACTCTAACCGGAACACAAGTCCTCCTGCTCGTCGTTTCGGAAACGGGTTTGGTCTATACTTTCACTACAGCCAAGTTGCAACCTCTGGTCACGCAGCCAGAAGGCAAGAACCTCATCCAGGCGTGCCTAAACGCGCCCCATGGCACCCTTCCCAATACCATGCCTGTTGGACCTCCCATGGGTCGTTCCGCTCCCATGTCCGTACCGCCGCATCACAACAACGTTCCTGGCGGCCTCGCTATTGGTGGCGACAAGGTTGACGAAGGCGCCGAGCAGGACGAAGAGAACGAACGCACAGGTTCGAAACGCCGCCGCCGGGCGTCTACCTCTGGGGGTGGCGCTGGCGCTGCTTCGCGTGGCACCCGCAGCAATTCAAACGCAGGCGGCGGCAATCCGTCGGCGTCTCCACACAGCCCTGCGCAAGGGTTGCCGCCGACCATCGCTATTCCTCCACATGCTCAGGGTCCACATTCGGCCCATCCAGGTGCACCTAACCCTCAGATGAGCCTCGGACCATCGCCGACATCAGCATCGCCCGTGCAACAGCCCACGTCACCGCATTACACGCATGCCAGTCCAACACAACAATATCATCCAAGCGCTCACGGCCCTGCCGGCCATGATCTCTATGCGGCACAACCGGGACTCATGGCGCCACCGAGTTATGGCTTTGGTCAACCTGGACAGCCCACCGCGCCTGGACAATGGTCCCATGGGGGAGGAGCAGTTCAGGGTGGATATCCTCGGCGGTGAGCTTGTACTTGCGCTACATGCATAGCGTATATACACGTACATTTTCACCCCATGATGTGGAGCTTACAAATACATGGCCAAGTTTTGTTTTCCGGGATATGGCCGTCCTTCTTTCTCTGTAACCATACTTGCGCTGTCTTTTTTTTTCGGCCGCTCTTTTCCCTTCTTTAAGCGCTGTTTACTACTACTTCTTGTTTCGCTCTGTTTTATGTTCACAGTCTTCTTTCTGTCTTTAACGATTGCCTTTCCGTGAAGTATGCTTCCAATTATTTCTCGTCTCGGTGCCCCGTCTGCTCGCTTGCTCGTTCTGTATTACCCCCTCGCTAAATCGGTGTCTGCACGCGCTTTTTCTCTTTTGCCTCTTCCCGGTCTCGTGTAGCTGTGTCACCTGGATCGGAACCCCCCCTCTATATCTCACCACTTGGCTTCGCCCCCATCGAAATGGCCGCCATATTGACGACGAATCGGAAACGTTTTGTAACACGAATAGACCTCGAAACGATATGACAGCAGAGTGAATCACTATGTAAAGCTAATATAGTTCTTACAGGCCGTACCGCATAACATACCACCGGACGAACCCCGTTGTCCCGTATAGCTGTAGCATAGCCCCGTAGTGAGCGCAGTAACTTAGCCGAGCCGTCCTCGTGCGGCGGAAAGCGGAAATTATGACTATCGTGTCTCTTCCGAAGTCTCTTCCGCCGCCGTTCCGTCACTTCTCGTTCTGGTTATTGGTGCCGTTCGCTGCATCTACTATGACTCTTTATCTTTATACATATATCCATGGTGTCCCAGAGTTTTCCCCTCCTACTCTTGCAGGAGAAGCGAGAAATGTGTCTTTAGCACTCGTTGCAACCCGCTAAACGTTACGACAGCGAGACCGGCCCCAGGGCTCCGCGGATTCACTGAACTAACACGAACCCTAGGACCCTGGTAAAAACGCGCGTTTACAGTGACGTTGTTCGTGTTTTTTTTTTTAATTCAATCAACAGTATCAATAGAAAAATAGTAATGATACGGTAAACAACATGCTCCCGAACGGAACAAACCTCGTTTTGCTCATTGTATAATGAATGATGATATGATGTCAATTGATCTTAGGGGGAGGGGGGGGGATGATGATGACCGATGGGTTGCACCTCGTGGATGGGGTGGGACTCCTGATTTGAATGGTGATGGTGGTGATGATGATGGGATGGATGACTGTTTTGATGATGATGACGATGATATGATGATGACGATGGATGACGCTCGCTCGCTCACTCATAATAATAAAAACGCCCATATAAAAAAAAAAAGGAATTGGACCGGAGGTCATACGGTACGCTGACGAGTCCTCCCGGCGGCTACACCACACCACACCACAACCCGG
Source organism: Lactarius sp. MG50 (assembly GCA_003314065.1). Lineage (NCBI taxonomy): Eukaryota > Fungi > Basidiomycota > Agaricomycetes > Russulales > Russulaceae > Lactarius > Lactarius sp. MG50. The sequence continues at coordinate 15,907 of QLOZ01002549.1, read as the reverse complement.
GCCATCCCATCACCCACATCGAACACACAGCCGACACCGAACCATTCCGAGGTTCTCCCTGCCGGAGGGCCCAAAAAAAAAAAAACCTTAAGGTAGCTAAAGCGCGTTTGCGATGCGTGCCCCCGATCGGCGGCAGCGTGGCCGGTCCTATGTACCACGTACTCTTCACAAATGGTTTCACCGGGTGAGAACTATCACAGCCACGAGTTTGTGTTGTTTGTTGTACGACAATTAACATAACGAGCAATAGCTAAATCCAACCCAAAGACGGGACGTACAAAGCAAGAAGTGGACCACATTCACGCAATTGGTATATGATGTCGGATTAGGTCCGAGGAACTAAAAGAGGAAACCCTATAAAAATACTAAAAGAAGCGAGAGCGCTCGCTCGCTCACTCGCTCGCTGCGCAAAACCCTAGTAGCGCTCCTCGTTGCGTTGTTTGTATGCCGTGGGATATACTGTACGACCTGCAATGACCGGTGATCCTCGCCCGACTGAACCTTAATCTTTGGCGCAGTACAGTAATGCTTTATGGATATTAGACAGGGGGAAAAGCACTAAGAGTGACAGTACGATCACGGCACTGTCGATCCGCCCATCGGCGCCCGACTAACGCAACCCCTATCATCACGAGCAGGCTGTGCTTGCGGACGACAGCGAGCCAATGACGCGATAGCGCCGAGGTCTCCGAGTAATGATTGAGTAAGAAAAGAGAGGAACACTGGTGGGCCATCCAGAGATGCCGATGACAAAGGCACACAGGAAAAGGGATCGCGACTGACAGACAAGGGGCGGGAGAAGAACAATGGAGTGGAGGGACGACGAGCGAGGCGCTCGGAGAATAACAATCTGATAGAAGCGATGTACGTGGCGTATGGAGACGCGCGTACGCGTGTAAAAGCACATGAAAACCTGAGATCTGGGGGTGTGAGAGTGAAGGGGGCGAGGCACGCGCAGTTGTATTTGTTTGTTGTCATCAGGGCTGGAAAGATCCGGGCTTGTGCCGTATACGTATGTGTGGCGCCGCATTTGGCTTGGGCAAGGCCGAGAGCGTCACGAGCAGAGGCCGTGAGGGGAGCCTTGTAAGAGAACAGCCTCCGTCCAGGAAGGCCAACTTCTCGGATAAGCAAACCAAAGGCCAAGGGACGCTGCCGTGAAAGTGAAAAGTGAGTGGACAAGCCATAAAAGGTCATGCACCCCCACACCCTTTTTTGGTCCGTTCCCGTTCTAGTTCCGTTCCCGGTTGTCCCGGAGAATTCGCCTCGCGGAGGCAGCTCCTCGGGTCACACCTGGCAACCGTTCCCACATCCTCGCCCACCGTTTTTACGCAAACCACCGCCGGGCCACACAAATCAGGAGGCCTTCCACGCACAGAAGACCCGGAAGGTCCGGCTAAGCCGCTGTCCCGTTGGACCCGCGGCTTCACCGTCGTCAAAATCCAACAACTCCGTTGCCGGCGGGTCAGTACCCGTCTGGGATTCAATCCCAGTGGTGGTAGCGGCACGGGCCCGGCGTCTCGCACGCTGTTTGATTTGATACTCCTCCCACTTCTTACAGGCATTGTCAAACGCCTTGCGGTCATTCGTTTGTGCGAGCGCCGGAGCAGGAGCGTGAAATGCGGAGGTGATGCGAGACTCCATGTTGATACAATCGCGCATGTCGCTGCACGCCAAAATTCAACTTATTAGCCACGACACGACTCTGAGCTAGAAAAAGAGGCACGCACAGTTCGAAACGGGTTAACAGCACATCGAATTCGGCTCTCGACATGCCTACGAGTTCCGTACTGAACCTGTCGGTGTTGCCCCTCTCGCCCCTGTGGTGTGTATGGTGCTGTCCGCGATGGGACCGTTGCGCGTCTTGATACTCGCAAACCCATTCCCACATCGCCTCTGCACACGCAAGGATCCCCGTGACACGCGTCGACAAGTGCAGGTTCAAACTCTGCAGGTCGAATTTGAGCCGCTGGTTGGGCAGAGTATTCAACCTCCTCGCTGCATCGTAATCCTCTGTCGTTGCATGCGAGTACTCCGTAGGTGCGGTGCTTGTCGAGTGTCTTTCAGAACCTAGGGATGCCTCTGATGATATGAGTGATGAAGTAGAGGGAAATTTGTTCTGTGTTGGGGTGCCGGAGTTACCCGACGTGCATGCCAGATGCAATGAACTGGAAGTTGCCCTCTGACGTGCCGTCATGGTGCCAGGCGCAACGGCTGACTCGTCAAGGATGACGTATTGCTGGGTATGATGTAAGATCTCACGGCCGTAGATTAGCGTCGCCAAGCCAGTCTGGCTGGAGTTGCTGCGATGATGTTCAGCTAACTTCGACGTGCCCAAATCGCCTTTTTCGCCTGAAGATCCCGGGAGCTGTCGTTTGACCCTCGCTAAATCGGACGGAGGAAACATGAACATTATGGGAGCGTGCGAGCGCACGTCTGCCATCGACCACCATTTAGCCAGAATCGAGACATGGGGGTGAGTGGGTAACTCACTTTCGAAGTAGACAGGTAGGGAGTTAGCAAGCAGGGAGAGCGGCGAGAGATTGATAAACCGAGAGGCGTGCATCTCAATGTAAATATATTCGAGCAAAGAATGGTCTCGGGGGTTTAGTGGGGCACCTGAAACTGGTCGAGAACCCTCAAAATCAGAGCAGCCTAACAGATTAGTGGTATCGGTATTGCGAAACGAAGTCGGAAGCGTCATCATGCTGGCCGATCCCATCGTACTGGGAGGGGAGGACGAATAAATAAGTGGGTTCAATGTAGTGGTAGTTGTCGTCGTAACAGATCCATGTTGGAAGAAGTTTCGTTTGTCATTTATATCATATCCATTAGGAAGGTGATGACTTGATGAAGGCAGCGTCGCGGATTTGGACGCAGGGACGGGGGTGGGTGTCCGAGAAGGCAAGGAAGAATCGGGTGATCCTCCGGGAAAAAACAAATCTTCTTCAACCATCTGATGCGGATACGAATGCATCGGAACGTGCATTAGAGTACCATTACAGCGTAACACACACCTCGATGGCAGCGCCTGGCTTCATGACTCGTGAAATCTCGTCCAATAAGAAATCCCACTGTCATCAGAAATAGTGAGGGAAGGAGGGAGAGTTACAAGTCAAATGGGGGGAAGGCTTGGGCGGTAAGTCGTATTAATTACCTTGTCCTCAGGGATACCATGCGCTAGCCGTTTTATATGCCTATATATTTCTCTCGTTAGTTGCCGACGCTACTGTCTTGGTTGACACGTAGCCACGCACACGAAGTCAAATTCTTCGTTCGAAAACGGGAGCCCCTGGAGGCTGTGGCCATACCAGGCGTCGTTAGGCGTGTTGCGGTACATAACCAGCTATGCAGACCAACCAGTTGGTTTTCACCCATGTTATCCGGGAGGCCAAGTTGGAAGAGCGAAGACGGGACAAATTAGGATGCAAGGGCACTAAATCAAGGCCTATGCGATGCAAGTTAAGAGAGACGGATTGCACGTAATGGAACACCCGTTTACCGACAAACTCGCAGTTCTGAAGGGGCGTCAATACGGCATCGTGAGCAAGCTTATGGAGCCGGTGACAAGGACAACTGACCCGCCATAGCTTCGCGCACTCTAGTATCCAATGGCCAGAACCTATACAGTTGATAAATACGCCTGGTCGCGACAAAGGCGATAAGGTATGCCTCACCGCATCCGAGGTCGAGTCTAGGGCGGTGATTAGTACATCTTGGGAGAAAGCTAAGAGACGTACACTTTGGTAGGAGGTGTCTCGAAGACATGAAAAGTCTGGCTTCCAGACAACTGTCTAACGAAGCCAGTCTCCCAAACATCGCTGGGGGGAGGAAGATTAATCGGAATGCTGTGGCAATGACAGGCGTATAGTGGACAGACTGGTCAATGACAGGCCTCTCGTAATTAAGAGGGTAGGGAGCTTCGTTTGCGGGGTAAGCATGGTGCTTCTTGTTATCTTTCATCTTGAACTGAGATTCACGATGAGTGACACCGACTTTGCGGTCAGGAGTCGATAAGTCTCTTTTAGTATAATCTGCGTGGGTTGAGGGAGACGAGCCTTTCGAGGAAGCGCTTTCCTTGCGTGCGAAAGAAGGCCTCTTGGTACTCCTTCTGCGAGTGGGCATGAAATCGGCAAAGGGAACAGGGGAAGCGCCGGCAAAGGGCGAGGTGACGACGATGGGGACTACAGGGGTTTGTTTGTGATCAGATGAGGTGGAAGGTCGAGGGGGAAGGTCGTGTATACGGGCAGGATTACGAGGCGGGCGTGGAGGAACAGTATCATTCTGAGCCGCGGGGGAGTCGGAAGTGTCAGCTTCGAGACTATTGGTACGCATTCCTGTGAATGGAAGACTACTGCGAGAATGGAAGAGACTATGTTGTGGTTGTGGTTGTTGTGGCTCTCGTTCTGAACCGTGAGAAGTAGATCGCGAGGATCGAAGTCGGTCAGGATAAGGTGCGAGCATGGCCATGCAAAGGAATGGAGGTGTGAAACGTCAAGTGAATTGAATCGAACGGTTATAACATCCCCAGAACAGAACAGTTGTGCCTCAAATCTTGATTTGTTGAAATTTTTATCGCTTCTCTCCTCGGCACATCTCGGCACCCCCAACTCGTTCGATCAACTCGAGATCTCATTTCCAACCTGATCCTAGTCCCAGAATCTTACTTTTATCCTCGTCCTTGTGGCGTATTACGTTCCTTCGTTGCCCAACACAACGCCCCCATCACCGCTTTTTAAACTGCGTCAACAATACTCTGATCACCTCTTCTTCTGCACTTTCTCTCATCTCTCTTCCAACTTCCCTCACCTTCTTTTCTTCGAGAGCCTCTCTCCACGTCTAATGTTTGTCCCCTTCAGTTTCGACTCAAGGGTATACAAGATCGGGGACTATACCTCCATGGACTTCCAGCCAATTACGAGGATGAACTGCTCCGGTTTCTCGACTACCTGTCCATACGTAGCCCCAACTACTTGGTTCGTCAGATTGCGCATATGCGCAACGTATTTGTCCAACAACGCCTGGATAGCCACAGTTGCTGCCCCCTTCTTGGGTGTAATCTTCGTCAGCTCTATGAATGGGGCTTTCAAACAAGGCAGCGCCTCGTCCACCTCCCAGTAGGCATGGATCATCGTGCCTTTGGGCTGCCCATCTTTCGCGGACGGCTCGAACAGCTTGACAAATTTTGGGACAGCCTTGTCATCTTTCATAAAGTTATGATGATCTTCTAAAGAACTCCATTCTATTCGTTCATATACGAGTCGTCAGCACAGCTTCTTACTCTTTCGCCAAGGTGTGTCGCACCCAAAACTGCCCAAGCGTTGGGTCTCCCGACTTCGATGCCAGCGAATATTCTGTGCCATACATAAACAGTTAGAAGTTGTGGCCGGGAATCTCCTGGATCCAACTCACTCGTTTACTCCCGCAGGTCCACCTGGTCCCACGAGATGTTCGAACGCGGGGTCTACTATGGACACATCCTTCACGTACTCCTCCGAGCACGGCCAGAAGATCACCTCGAACGTATTCTTCTTGTTCGTCATGAGCTGTCAGGAAGGGTGTGTAAAGCCGGGTGGCTTGACGGCGTGCTATGGGTCACTACAGAGGACCTAAATACTAGAAGGAGGTAAAGAAACATGTGCTTTATGCACACCTCATAAATAGCGCCCTTCCTCTTCGGTTCCTTTCCCGCTCACCGACATCCCACACCACACCTCCACTGCAAGCGCTGGAATGGTTCCGATAGTACGGTGCCAAGGAATTATGACTGAACTCCTCGCGCTTCTGTCCGGACTACGGGCAAAATATCCACACAACCATTCCTTGTGCTGGTGCTGTATTGGTAATTCGATTCCTCTCTCTGATCAAATTCCGGACTTCAACAAAGTAACCGGAAAATCAACATCTCGGGTCGTCTACCACTCAGGTCCCAAGGTTTAACCGCTAGCCGAGATGAGCTTGCAAGCTCAAAGCGCTCAATTACGGGGTCCCCATGTCTAGACAAAGCAACCCCCGCGGCTGGGAGATGCAATGCTACGAAGAGCGGCAAACAAGCATGCAAACCTCGACAGCGAACACTGTGGTCTTTGTTACCTTTGTCCTGCAATCGCTCAAATTTTATCGCGTGTAGTACGTCACTGATTTAAAAAAAACGCCCAGACCAAGCGATCAGGCTCATCACTGTACCGTATATTGCAAATGTGACACCTGGAGGCAACGAACTTAGGCACAAGGGCTATTCCGCAAGCGCGAGTAACTACAGTATGAGGGAGCTCTAGGAACGAACACATGATGTAGTACCCCTGGATACCACACCTTGATTTTAAAGCAGTACAGTACTGTCGAGCTCGCTCCTCCGCGGGAATCACGGCAAAGACTTAGAGTGACTTGTATTAAATGTGGCACCGTGTGACTGGAGACGGCTTTGCACTCTTGAGGGGGAGTGAAGCGTGGGCCAGCTGCGTGGCGTTCCGTCGGGAGCTTCACCAAACAAGAAAAAGAAGATCAAGATGTGAAATTACTGTGCTACGTGGCAGGATTTCGGTTCTCACCCGAAGGTGGGATCGTGGAGGCGCCTACAGCCCGCGCTGGACCTTGTCGGGATCATGATTTGACTCGGGTCTCGTTGGCTGGGCACCGCACCGTCTCTCAGCTCAGCACAAAGAACGTGTTAGCCGAGGCACTCCGTAACTATCCACAAACGTCATGCCCGATCGGGCTGGAAACGACGATCGTTCAGATCGGATCGAGTGAGAGATGCTGGGGGTTGGGCGCGCGACTCAGACTCGGACACGACGTGCGTGCCGCGCAGTCCCGTGCTGGCCGGATTTTGGCAGCACCCCCCTCTCCGCGGTGTGCACTGGCATCCCGTTGTATATCTACTTGGCTCAACTTTTGAGCTCACAAGAAAAACTATTCTGTTTCGCAAAAAAACTTCCCCCGCATGCAAGAGTCGAGTGTGCAAACTTGTTCGACTTTTTGAGCCCACTTTGCTGATCCGCCCTCCGAGTCCGCGGTTTTGCTCACACTCCATTTCGTACTGACTCCCGGCAGCCCCGACCTCTCTTTATGGTCACTACAATGCGCACACTGCACAACACCAGCTGGGTGCTGTTGCCAAGATGCCATACGCAATTAGTAAAAAGAAGTTGTTACGCTGAGCAACGATCGATAGTGATGCTCTCAGGTCAGTGACATCTCAGTCACCGGGGGGATAAATTTCCTTGTCAAAGTTAACACCGATGTCACCGATGACTGATGCCCCGTGATCGACACGTCCTGGTTTCCTTATCGGCAGTTGCGGGCCACTTCGAACCTGACATAGATAGGAAAATAGGAATTTTTTTTTCAAAGAAACCAGTATGTTACGACAGCGTACTGGCGTACACTCAATTGCCAAAGCACAGCCAGTATGCATAGGTGCAGGTCCCATAGTCTAATATGTGTAGGATTGTCTCGGGCCTCGGGCATCCGATCGCAAAATTTTGCGTGAACCGAGTTGTGGGTAGCATGACGGCATCTATTTTCTCGGTAATCCCCCTGGCGCCGGCCCCCTGTGCTGCTTGTGATCAGTGAACAAACTGGGACATCACATAGGGGGGCTCGATGAGACACCTACCTCGACGCTATTCCACCCGACGAGTAGGTTGCTTCAGTCTTGCTAACAGGGAAATCAGTTGTGAGTCAGCACCTGCCAGTGGGTTGGGCGTGGGAAAGATAATGTGTCACTGGCCTTCGAATAGGGGAAAGGGTCTGGGTGGGAAGTTACGGCAACTTGTCAAGTCTGGCTGCGGCGCGAGCAGCTCGCGCAGCCTGAATGTACTCTCCTGCAACTAGCAGATTGATATTGGGCCTCCGGGGAGCGCCGAGGTGTTTGAAACTCAGTTGTCATTGATTGTGGCACTGTCACGGTAAGCTGCGGTCTGCGGTACTTTCACTCGGTTTCTCGTCGTCTTCGTCGCAAGTACATTTACATGCCGTTGAACTACTCAAAGTGGGATCAACTTGAGGTTTGTCAAACTCCCCTGTTCTCACATTCATCTCCGTCGATTCACCAGGATCCCATCGTACAGCTCTCTGACGACTCGGACATTGAAGGGCATCCTAACGTTGATAAAAAGTCCCTTATTCGGTTTGTCTACAGTCTTTTGGCATTGATAACCCCTTCTCATCGTGCCTCAGGTGGAAACAACGCGACATTCATGAAAAGCGCGAGGCGCGTAATCATCGCATCGACGAGCTAGAGGCAGAGGTCGCTTGTAACGACGTCCTTCTCACGCGTCTGCGCGCCTTTCGACCTCAGCTTGCTCAGTCTGGTCCTTCGCGCTTCTCGTCCGAAGTAGAGCGTTTGCATACGAACCCTTCACCCGAGGCGCCGCCTACCAAAGCACCCAACCCTGTGTCGTACGATGGAATGATCTTGCGCCTGCTCGAAACTATCGCGAAAGAAGCGCAAGAACGAGCTGGATCGGACCAGGATAAACTAGAAAAACTGTTGGAAGAGCGACTTGATTTCCATCTACAGAAGCTGAGTGACGTAACCGATGAACGAAGGAAGGAAAGGGAGACGCTGCTGAAGGAGAAGGCTAAGCACATCACTATGGATGATCTCCATGATGGCTTCGAATCCAAGGTAATGTGCTGGTCATCATTTGATCGCCGATCTTCGCCCACGTACTGCCCCAGTATGTTCCCGCAAAGCCGGAGCCTCCCCCGATCACTGGCAAGGGAAAGGAAAAGAGCACCACCACGACCACCCACATCGAGGTGCTCAACCCAGAAGCGCCCTCGTCTGCGGCGTCCCAGGAACCATCTGCTGACGTTGATGACGATCTCCCGCACATGACGCCTTCCCTGGAGGCATTCGCGCAGCTTCCGCTCTGGGACTTTGAAAAGTCCTGGATATTCATTCAGAACCACCGCGACGTTGTAGTACCTCGTGCATCAGATGCACTTCTCGTTGCCGCGTTCAGGGCTCAGAGGGAAGGCAATTCGAAATACGCGAAGCAGTGTGTGCATCAGAGTCTAGTCTTACAGTATGGCGAAAAACTCGGGAAAGATGGCGTGCAGTTGTTCTTCAGACGGTATGTGGTTCTTTCCACTCGGGTATTCCCTTTGGCGCTAACCAAGCTGTCGCAGTATGGTCGCAGGAGGTGAAAATGCACAAGCGATTTTCCGCAAAGACGTCGAGGACACCTACGGACACATAGTCAGCCGTGTAGAACTCGCCAAAGCGGAAGAAGCAGAAGCAAACGCCGCCGCAGAACAAATTCAACTTGTAGCCGAGAATGCAGACAGCGTCTCGTTCAATGTGCCCGATGGACCTCCACCAGAACACCTCGTACTCGAAGGTCCAGGAACTGAGGGCATGGACGTCGAGGAAGTGCGCAAGGCGCTGCAAATGCGTTGGGACCTTTTCTGTGGGTTGCCCGAGAAGCTCCAAGAAGCGCTCAAGACAGGTGAGCTGGACGCTGTGAATAAGGTCCTCGGCGACATGTCAGTGAGCGAGGCGGAAAACGCAGTCAAGGCGTTGGACATGAGTGGTGTTTTGAGCTTTGCCGAGGGAGGAATAAGAGACGAAACAGGTCGGGCTGCTCGGGCAGACGCGGCCGATGACGACGACGAGAGCGACGACCGTGATGACGATGATGATGGTGACGATAACGACCAACTTGAAAATGCGCCAGAAGCGTAGGAGTTCGTTGTAATGTAATGATGTATGTCCGAGCCGAATGAAAATGTTGTATCAACATTCTACAAGCCGTTTACAGTCATCCACCACTCTATGGAACACACGGGTCAATGGACCAAACGACTCCGACGGCCGCATTTTTTGTTAAATCACTTCGGACTCTTTTTAATATTCAATGTATAGCTCTCATGTACATCTCCTTAAAAATTTATAGAGATACAATGAGTAGATGTTGCGGGAGACTCGTTTCTTTTTATTTTTGGAAAAAAATGAAATTTGTTGAACAAATACTGATAATAAATTCTTTGATTTTTACCAACTTTTTCCGGCCACATACAAATTACATGCTATGTAGTGAACTTCAGATAGTCATTTCAGAGATAGCAATGCGGGAGTGCAAGGTATTCACAAAAGAATGCGGAACGAGTCCATTTCAGCGCTTCGGAGAGTCACATCACACCTGCCAGATTGGGAAGTCAGGAACCAAAACACCAGATATTGGCGTCAACTACCCGCACATGGTCCGATGACAGCGGGAGATCATGATCGGGGCCTCTCTCCCAATTAGGAAACTCACGCTGATGTGACTGGTCCATTGACCTCGTTTTGGCTGATAACGACTTTTTTCACTGATTCCTTCATCGTGTTGTTCAACATCAACCGATAACAGTTCTTAATTGCCCACTAGGTAGTTTATTCATATGACTAAAATGTTGTCTATTCAAATTGTCCCATAATCTGCTACAACAGGATCCCGAAGGTCAAAAAGATTTGAGTGGTCCATAGAGTGGTGGATGACTGTACTTGGTACCATTGATCCAATGCAAATCAAGTCCATCGTTCTTGAATTATGAATGCATGGACAAGTGAAACACAAGATCGCATAGTGCATCAACCCTCTGTTTCCCTCATCTCGTCCCCGTCCACCCCCATCCTCTTGAACACAAACTCCGACGCGAAACGAGCCGTCGTCGCCCTCCGCTGTGCCTCGTCCTCAATCCCGGCGACATCCTCCCGCACGCTGTGCAGCGCGCTCAGGATATTCGTCAGGTCGAACGGCACGTCGCTATCGTCCAAACCGAGCCGACGCCCGCCGCCGAGCTGGCCGCCTCCGCCGCCGCCCGCCGTCGACGTGCGGCGCGGGCCCGCGTCGTCATTGTCAAAGAAGTGCTCGTCGTCGTGCTCGGGCGAGAATCCGAATGAGCTGCGGTCGTCGTCGAGCGCTTCGTAACCCACGCGATCGTCGACGTCGAACGTCCCGGCGGAGGAGCGCAGGGAGCGATACGAGCCGCCGGTGTGAGACGGTCGGAGCGTCGGAGCGTCGAGGAAGGCGTGGGCGTGCCCACCCCCAACGGCGACGGCAGCCACGGTGGCGATGGCGGATCCGGATGTTGTGGCCGCAGGAGCTGGAGCTGGGACTGTAGTAGAGCTCTCGACGGACACTGCAGGGAGCGCCGGCGCAGAGACGAACGCCGCAAAGTCGTCATCGAACCCTGACGCTGTGGACGGTGTCGAGTTGTTATTGTTGTGGTTGCTCGACACCCATGGATCCCCGCTTGGCATGTACGTTATATCAGGGACCAAGATTGGGACCGAGCGCGCGTGGCCTTCGTCCTCGTCATCATCGTGGTCTTCGCCTTCGCCTTCGCTGTCGTCGTCGCCATCGGAGTCGTCATCGGAGTCGATAGTGTCCGGGTCGGCAGTTCTGCGCATCTCCGCTTCGTGCAATTCCTCGTTTTCGATAAGCCACCGTTCGAGCGCGGCCATCTCTTTCTGCACGCGACTCGCGCGCGTCTGCGGCACGCCGTGATCGGCAGCGTCGGCCTCCATGAGCGCCGCAAGCGTGTCCTCCTCCGTGCGCAGGACGTCAAAGTCGAACTGCGTGGGCGCCTGGCTCCTGCGTTTGCCGCTATCGCGCTCGCGGACCATGGACGGCCACATGATGGTGCTGAGCGCGTCCACGACGCGGGGGAGTCCCTGGACGGCGTCGGCGTCCTCGTCCTCGTCGTAGTCGTCTGACGTTGCTCGGTGGTAGTGGTCCGCGTCTGTCGTGGTCGTGGTCATCGTCGAAGGGCGGGTGCGCTCGCCATCGATGTATTCGAATCCGTGGTCGGCGAGGAACGAGTCGGGCCCTTCTGGGGGATCGTCGTGGTGCGGGGGTTCGTTTCCGAGGGATATGGCGAGGGTCACTTCGGGCTCGAAGCGAGCGATGCCGTCCTGCAACGCGAAAACGTGTTCTGCGTAAAGCTAACGGGCCAGGGTCAGAACCGATGTGTCGGGAGACCCCGGGTCTGGGATAAATAAAATGTAGAGACGATGATCACCTGGCCGCGGGTCCAGACGAAGATGACGGCAGGAACACGGAGGGCCAATTGAGGATCCCAGTGAGCGTATTCTACGAGATGGAAATGCACGTCCGCAGAATAGTACTTATTCTTGATGGTCCACGGGATCGGGTTGGAAGGGGGTGGTTCGGATGGGTCGCCGACAAAGGTTTTGATGACTATCCGTGTATTTGAGCCTGAGACGCTTCAAGTGAACGTCATGCACCACAAAACATACGTTTTACGGCTGCCCTTGCATTATCCAACGAGGCAGAAATGACCAAAATGCGACACTCTGGATCTTCAGCCATGCGTAAGTTTGGGGTGTACCTGTGTTCAGCCCTGCGATTTCCGCAATCCGGGCATACCGGATCAAGTTAGTACGGTGCAATGGCAACTTCCGTCCTTAGTATGTTGCCTCGTTAAAGTTTTCGATTCGTACCAACTCGTGCTTGCTACTACAATAAATTGTTCTTCCCCGAATATATCTTTACTAAGTCGCTGTATGAGCCGACCCATCCCAACCAACCTATACACGGCGCTGCAAGACTGGATTCTAAATTGCAGACCATGACATGTCCTTTGAACGCTGTCTTTATGGCACCTTCGCCGGACAGTCATCCCTTCTCCTGGATTTGGAAACTTGAGGCTCTACAGTGTTCTATGGGTCCTTGAGACACTATGGTTCCTTGAGACACTCATAAGGAAACTTCTGCAAATTTTACTCGATCCTGTCGTAATTATTTTTAGGAGTATATATATCTATGCCCGAGACACTGTCCAAAAATCATGTCTATCGCAAAGAAATCTGTGCCGTAGGAATTATGAGAAGGTCCGATTTTTGTCAATTATTGCTGGGCGTGAAATGATTTGCTCTGGAGACTATTTGAATCACCCCATACATCTACTTTCTTTACATGATAGGGTACCTTGGTATCCTACCTAAAAGTCCAGCCTTTGGATCAAGGTGTTTTCTCCAAAATTGAGCCTGCGATGAGGATTGGGGAAAGCGTGACGCCCAAGCAAAAATGATGAGACGCGTCTGCTTAGCGGAGGCAGTTCTGTTGATCTTCCCACGGGTCGCTGCCATTTCACCTCTGGGTCCAACTGAGTGCGATCGGGATGTCACAGCCTGTCACACTGTCTCAAGGTCCCCGAATCGCTGATTTTCGACCCGCCCATTAGATTTGCTCACACATATCTTACCACATTACTTTGAGATTCGAAAAAATACATAGTAGCTGCTAAATAGTATTCATCTGATACCTAGATAACTAATTTTGATCAAAATGTGAAGTTCCGAGTGCCAGTCGGAAATTGAGTTTCAGTGTCTCAAGAACCCATAGAACACTGTACCTCCGTTTATTTTTGAAAGCCTCATTTTCTTTTCAGATGCCTTGAACATCTTCGACCTCACATGTATTTTGTCGCTTTGGTAAACAGCAATGTTAATCGCACGGATTTTATAACCCTAGATACATTTCGTCCGACGACCCTCTGATGATCATGAACACAGTCACGAAGCGAGGCACGCAAAGCCCTTTTCGGACGTGTGGAATAACTCAACTTACGATTTTCTGCATAGGTAAGCTAGTGACGCCTGCATCCTCCTTGAATTGTGTCGGCTTCGAATATTTAGTGTGCCTACGCGCCGCTTTCACGGTGTACTAGTAAATACGAATCATTCACATCGATACATCACCAGTGACAGGCGATCATTGACTAGCCATTGACCGGCCCTTCGCTTACTAGTAGCAAACAAACAGACTCTTCGATTCTTGAAGTGATGAATCCTCTTGAACAAATATAATATAAAAATAATAGCCTCTCTGTTTCAATGATACTTACAGTAAGAGCTGCAGCGAATCTGGCCAATACCTTGCTCGCGGTGGCCAAGCGCCAATCATAACTTGATGATCATGACAAGATGAGGCGCCCAATCAAATTCATAACGACAAAGCAGCGCCCATCGATCGTCAGACTTGATGTAAGAAGGTAAAGTAATATGGCGGCGAGATGGAAATCTACTCAAATGAACTGCGGTGAATAAAACACCGAAAGGGAAAAAGACTTGACATTCATGGAGTAGTTTGTGGCTAACAGTTCGTTTCCCAATACGGAACGGTGAGCGCACCCAAGAAAAGTCGGCCACCTCTCCCCACACCACCAACAAACACCACACCCTCATGGCCGACGCTCAAGTTTACTACTTCCTCATTGATCACAAGTTCAGGCCCATTTATATGGACGCCAACAATGCCGTTGTATCTGAGAAAGCCAATATCAGTGACTTGAGGCGTGAGGTCAAGGAGGAGAATGCGAACTGCCTTGACGGTATAGACCCACCGCAACTCCTGGTGTGGAGGTGCAACGACTTGACGGTACCCAGCGACGACGAGGATGATACGCAGCTGGAGGAGCGCCTTCGCAGCATTGACTTTTCTGACAAGAAAAGCGTCCAGGGACTCCGCGGGAACCGAATGGTGAAGAGCCTCGACCTCGGACCGGATGAGATGCTGCTAATTCAAGTACCTGGTACGTGGGACCCTTCGATCCTGCTTCTCAAGACCCAAGTGACGTAGCGTCGTAGGACATGGGGGTAACAAGCGCAAGCGTGACGAAGAAGAAAAGGTAGTCGAAACAGATGTCAGTCCACCGGGAGCCAAGCTTCTCAAGACAGAGGTTGGCAAGGCGGCGCCGTCGTCCCTAGCTTATCCTGGCGAATTTAGCAAAATTGCGGGACCAGGACATGCCATTACCTGCAATCGTTCGTTTGAGTACGATACAATCCCCCTCGTGTTACTTCACGAAGCTTTTGGGATCTTCAAAGACAGGTGTGAAGCAGCCCCTTCGGAGCAAGCACTCGCTTGTCTTGAAGAACTTGCGCATGTCGGATGCAAATGGTACGCGTCGGAGGCCATTCGGAGGTCAGCGATCCAGTCCGTGCTCCAGAAACACACAGTTCTTCGTCTTCACGAACAGAAGGTTCTGGGCACTGAATTCACGACTGATGGAAACCTCATCATCATCGTCATGCCGGCAGCCATCCGAGAATGCAGGAATGAGCACGGAGATGTTCTCTTTCAAGTTATCTTATTCTATGGCAACTTTCTGAACAAAGCGCTCGAGGATCCTCTTTGCTATCATAACTGCAACACGCGTTTCCCCAGTATTCTCATAGTGGACATGGGTATGTCTGCACATTCACATCCATCGTCTGCTCAGCTGTTTATCGTATATGCAGGTTCGTATTTGGGGTTCTACGGTGCTGCATGGGACGGGGTGCGTGTGAGGGTCGAGCCTCTCACACCTATCTTCGATCTGTCGACTCATTGGAGAGAAACAAAAGCCAGACATGCGATCGCATCTAGCTTGGATGCACTCATGGTTGCTGTTCGCAATATCCAAGCCCACTATGACGCAGTTGATGCCGAGGCCAAGGCGAATCCAGTGCCATCGAAGGAGTACGATCCTCATCTTCAGAAAGCCCGAGGATATCCGTTCATGACATCCTATAACGACAACGGACAGGAAATAGCTTTCACGTATGACGCGCGGCTTGATAATGCGAAACTCATCTTTTTCGCCACCCTCAACCGGCCTAACTCTGACCAGTGCCTCGTCAAGTTCACACGGCAGTATTCGGAGGCCGCGCATAACTATCTCGCCTCCCGCGGTTCAGCACCGACGCTCCGGCAGTGTGTTCGAGTCTCTGCGGAGTGGACTGCGGTCATCATGGACAGATCGAAACACCAAGTGCTTTACGGTCTGAGCCTCTCGGAAGCAGACCAGGAGAATGTACGACGCAAAGTGAAAAGTGAGGTGCAAATGCTTCACAATGAGGGGTTCGTTCATGGGGATATTCGGGATACCAATCTCCTCGTTGACCTTGACT
>QLOZ01002546.1:8097-20165 GCA_003314065.1 Lactarius sp. MG50 | reverse complement strand
GCCCCAGAATAAACAAAGATGGTCCAAATGGCCCCAGCCAAAATAGTACCTATTAGGCTCAATGCTTAATAGAAATTATTAAGCCTAATAGGGTTGGACCAGTGGTAACCTGAAGTGGGGATTCATTCTTTGGGACTAACTATATAACCTAACACACTTACATCTAGATGAGAGAATATCGTGAGCAGATGAACATTGTGCCAGATCCGATGACGACAGGTTCAAGGGCCAAAGCGTTTGACTCGCTTGTTCAAAGCCTTGGCCTTGGCACACTTGAACTTGGCCCGGTGACAATGGGTCAAGATGCTACACAGACAGTTGAAGGCAAATATGAGGGATATATCAGCGGAGGCCTGGAAACTGAAATGAGCATCCTGCGATATTGGGAGGTACGTGTCCAACCTTTGATCACTTATGGCATCAAATGTGACACACATGCACAGCTTAAACAATCCCACTTCCCAACCATCTTTGCAATCGCGATGGACTATCTACCTGTCCAAGCCTCTGCCATCCCATGCGAGCGTGTATTCTCATCTAGTGCAGAGACAGACACAAAAAAGCGAAATCGCATCAGCCCTCTCCTCATGGAGGCGCTGCAGATGCTGAAGTTCAGTCTGAAGAAAATGAGGCTGAACTTCACGGATGGATGGGTCACAAGCCAGCACCTCCTCCTGGAAGACGAGCCTGAAGAACCAGGTGAGGGACATGCCGCTAACAACCCAGTCCCCACCAACACTACTGGTGGTCTCCCAGACGATATTGTTCAGCTCCTCGATAAGCAGGAGTTTGTAGATGTTGCCGACCATGTAGATCTAATCAGCTAGGTGACTCTTGTGTCAGTAATGGTAAGCGATGGCCGGCCATAGTGGACTCGGAGGGTGTGGAGGTGGCTTGTGGTGACACATTCATGTACCAGTATACTAGTATATGATCAAACGTGCTTCCTCCTCTCTGCTTTGGATCAGAGACAGACTACCATTCTCAACATTTTCATTTTTCCATTGTGAGGTGAGCCATGCCACTGCGCTCGGAATGAGTTGCTTCGGAGCACCCGTGACATCATCCGAGGCGTCCTTCCATCCTGTGGTTTGTCTCTCAACTTCAACGATGCACTCCGAATTCCGAAACTTCCCTCGTCAAAGGGCCGTGTAACAAAACCCACACAAAGACTATTCCATACGGTCTTCTCCTTTCCTCCTCCCCTCAACTCTCGCTGCGTTATCCTGAGCCACAACACGCTCGCGGTCAAACAACAGGGATCTCTCTCTCCTCCACAGCCACCTCGCCAAAATTTGGGCGACGACAGACCTCCCACCGCACCCCAAATGCTGCCTACTGTCGCCCTCAATGCCGCTCTCGATGATCGAGCACCCTGTCCTGCTCGACGCCTCGACCTCCTCAGCGCTGCATGCCCGCTCGTGCACTCTTTCTTCCCTGATACTGCCTGGCTCTTCGACGCACTTGTCAGTGCCGAGACGCACCTGTGCGGCGCATGCATTCTTGAAGAAGCCATGAGTATTGTGACTGCCAACTTGGTCTGGTCAGATGAGAAAGTTTGTCGTAACTTCCTCTGTGGAACTTGTCCACACACCCTATTCACCAATACTGTGCGATTTCCCTGGCTTGCAAATCCCATGCCTTGCTGATACTTCCCTTCCTCGTCCCAGAAAATGGGTCTAGGGGCATGCCCCAAATTGCATACTGAATGATTGAAGACAGAATTCCTCGCCGCACGCGAAGCGAACCCTAGCGACCCTATTTTCGCCAAGTTCCAGACAGAGTACGAGAACAACATCTTTGCCTTCGTAGATGAGTGTGACCGCTATATTTGCACCCGCCGAGCTCGGTGGCTGCAGCTTCTTCCGCCCACGCAAGGCAGCGGACCGTAGTCTGAGCTACATGGGCCATTTCTAATCAAATTCTCCCTTCCCCTTTCAGAACTCCAGCAGGCTTTTCAGATGCAGCCCATGAGCCTTATGGAAAACACGCACCATCCCCAGTATGACAGCGGCCACGAGTTCAGTTCGTCCCTGCCTGTCCAGAATGCTGGCCTTGTGATGGACGGTGGTCCGCCCCCCTCCCCAGATATGTATGGCCCTCTCTCTTCCCCCATCTCCAGCTCTGATACCTCTGCTGAGAGTGCCTATCATTTGCGGAACAGCAGCACTTTATCCTCTCGCACCAACAGTCTCATCCACAGAAATCCCTTACATTATAATCCTACCCCCTCCCCATCTGGTTCATCTGGCCATCGTAGAGACAGATCCTTTGGCGTTTCTGTTGAAGATATGGGTGTTAACATTTCTGAGAGCATTGCGTATACCAGGAAGTAGGCCACTCGTAGACAATGTATCGAGGTAGAGCAACGAAGGTGCAATAAACTTAGAGATGGCTATGCCCGCCTGAAGGATGTCCTCCCTGTTCCAAATCAAAAGAGCAGCAAGGCGTCCCTCTTGGAAAGAGGTATAGTACAGCTGTCCTCTATCATTCTCGCCTGGGACTCAACCGTTTGCAATCAGCAACCAACCACATTGTCCAGCTAGAGAAATCGAACAGCAGTTGCAGAAAAAAATACAGGGCTTGAATGCCGAGATCGCACGGCTACAGAACCTCAATGAGAAGATCCCCCTCAATGCAAATACTCCTCCAGGCGTATCGATGGGTGTCGATAGCCATCCGCTATCCCCCCCTCCAGAAGTGTCGAGTCTCTCCCAGCTCACCTCGGTCTTGGAACCACCATGTCCTGTTTTCTGCATTGCAGTGTGAATGTGTTGGACATCATCGGGAGCCATTCCCACCCATGTAGCACACACTCTCGGTGTGAGCATCTGCAGCACGTTTCTTTTTTTGTCGCTAACGTGGTTTTGTTGGATATAGGATGACGCGGCCGCACTCGACCTCCCAACGTTGCGTGCATTCCCATGTTCTTTGCAGAGTGTACGCAAACCCGCACTATGACTAGCAACCTGTGCACTGCTATCATCCATCATGTCCTTGCAGCCCACTGGTCATTATTACCTAACGTCACCCAACGGAAGGCCATGCAGCAGACCTTCAATGTTGTGTGTGTGTTGACCCTGATCAGCAACATTGGCATCGTCATGTGGCATTCTTGGGAGAGCATGTTGGTGTCCTGTACATGTACAACTGTATTCTAAAACATTGCTTTCATTTTACCCTGGCGAATGGCTCCAGCCTGTGTGAAGCATGGGTCATCCACTAGTTATTATTATAGTGTATTGGAAAGTCAGGCTCAGGGGAGGAGAATTGGAGTGGTCATGATCATGTGTGACATGTGAACAGTGACAAGTCACGGTTGACAACAGAACTGTTGAACGTTCCGAGTCCTCATTGTTATCGAGCGTTACCATTTGTCCAGACCTTATTCAACCCTGTACTTCTGTCACACAAATTCCATGGATAGAGGTACTCATATTGGTGGTCATTATAAGCTGGGGGGAAAACTGGGATCAGGCTCATATGGTCAGTACGACTTTGTACACGTTGTTTGATGCACTCACTAGCAGCTTTTCACTATTTAGGCAAAGTGTACCAAGCACACAAGATAGGCAGCCATATGGAAGTGGTTGTGAAGATAGCTCACAGCGATGTTGAAGCAAAAGCTCTAAGAAATGAGTACCACATCCTTGGACAGCTCACTAGCTATGCAGGCGTCCCGAAACCCATTTGGCTTGGGCGTGAGGTAGAATTACATGTCATGGTTCTTGAATCTCTCGGCCCTTCTCTTGAGGAATGTTTTAACACTTGCGGACACAAGTTTTCTCTCACCACAGTGGCTCTCATTGCCGGCCAATTAGTATGTTATCACCCATATAATCATATCAGTGGGCCTGACAATCTTTCCAGTTGTCTCATTTACAGAATATTCATATGCACCATTACATCCACCGTGACATCAAGCCCACCAACATCCTAACGGGTTTAGGGGATAGTGCGAACATCGTGTACCTGGCTGACTTTGGAATCGCCAAATGGTTTCGCAACCCCAAAATGCACACTCATGTCCCACTTTCCAATGGCCACAACCTCACTGGCAGTCCTGCCTTTGCCTCGATTAACAGCCATTTAGGCATCGAGCTAAGCCGACGCGATGATTTGGAGTCACTGGCATATGTCCTCATCTACTTGCTTCGAGGATCGCTCCCATGGATTAGCATGGGAGGCATGGACGTAGTCCTTCAGCTCAAGCAGCAGACAATGGCAGATGAGCTGTGTTCTGGCTTTCCAACATGCTTCAGGTCCATCCTTGAATACTCCTGCACTCTTCCTTTCACTACCAAACCTGATTACGCCTTGCTCCATTCATACATCAAGGACATGAGTGCAACACTACCTGATGCCCATGAGACATGCGATTGGCAACGCCCACCATCTGCTTGTCCTCTCAAGGCGACATCAATTACTAGTACTCCCAAGTTGGAGACAGGCAGACGCAAGTTGACCAAGGTTGGTGCCTCTCAGGCGGCCTCTGGCGAGGCCATGCCACAAAAAGTGTAAGTCCTAAATAGACTCACATAGGTCTTCCTAATTCTTCTTCCCATATCAGACTGCGTGCTCGAAGTACCAATGGCCGCATTGCTAAAAACAACACCTGCAGCCCTGGACAGTCCCTCAGCAAGTATTCAGCCTTGTAGGTTTACCCACTCTCTTGCTCTGTATACACGTCTATCTGTACATATCTTATACTTGTTGTGTCTGTATCTCTACACAGGCTGGCTATACAAGTATTTTTTGTTGGGTGATTCCGGTCTAAGACCGGTATTAACCGGTTCTAAACTGGTCTTGAACAGATTGGCCCCCTAACAGTTTGCAAGTGGTCTAGAACCAAGACTGCGGTTCAGTTCAGTTCCCACGCAGCACAAATTCAGTTCAGTCAACAAGTGGTCAGACCTAACCGGGTGGAAACCGCCAAAGACCGGAACCAGTTCGCGGTTTACCAGACCGCAGCAACACTATCCTTGAGTGAGTACATTCACCAGGGAGGATGCTTTTCTCCCATTCTTCCTCTGTCCTTTTAAGTGTGCACACTGCTGAGGGCTTGTGCCTGTGATAGTCTGTGATGAGGTCTGGTGCATGCACATCCTCAGCTGCTTCCCAGCTGTCATGTGCCCTGGAATATCCCTTCCAAGCCAAGAGGTACTTTAGTTTCTTCCATCATCCCATGCACTTTGAGTCCATAATGCATTCCACTTCATATTCTTCTTCCCCTTCTACCAAATCTGGAGCCAGCTGTGGGAAGTTCTCCCCATACTCCGTAGTTTCTTTATAGGGCATAAGCAATGAGGCATGGAAGACATTGTGTATCTTCCAATGGTTCAGCAGTTCCAGGCAGTAAACTATGGGGGATATGATGTCAATTACTTTAAATGGTCCATATCGCTTTGGTGCCAGCTTCACAATTGGGTGAGTTAGGTGCAGGTTGCTTCCTTCTAGCCAAACTAGGTCACCTTCTTCATGTGCCTTGAAGTGGCACTGTCCCTTTCTTCTTTCTGAGTGCTGAACAAGTAAGCACTGTGCATTCTTGATCACCACGGTGGCATAGGCACAAGTTCACTCTAGCCACCCCTTTTGCTCTTCAAGCACTGGTACTTTGGTCTGATGATTGGTCACATGGATTGTCGGCATGTGCCCTATGAGTAGTTCATAGGGTGTCTGCCCTGTTGTTTCATTTGTCCAGGTATTGTGTATGAATTGGGCCAAAGGTAACAGCTGCATCCAGTTGTCCTATTCAGTATTTCTGTAAATTCTCAGGTACTGTTTGATGTGTTGGTTTGTGTGCTCTGATTGTCCATCTGTCTGAGGATGGAATGCCATACTGATGTTCTGTGATACGCCCAATATTGCACATAGCTCTTTCATGATGGCAGCTGTGAACCTCGGATTGTGGTTGGATATAACATGTTGAGGTACCCCATAGAATGGAAAGACGTGTTCCACATAGAGCTGTGCTACACCCAGCGCATCGATCATTTTTGAACAGGGCAGGAAGATTGCCGCTTTCGAACATCCATGGTCCACAATTGTGAGAATGGCATCGTGCCCCTGTGAGCTAGGGAGATCTGTGATTAGATCCCAACTAATCATGTGAAAGGGAATGGCATCTTGTTCTGTGCCTATGGGCATGATTGGTGGTCACAGTCATACTGTGTTTGGTTTTGTGGATTGGCATGTTGCACATCCCTTGATGTACCACAAATGCCTTCATTGTTGGCCACCAGAATTTGTGTGCCACTGCCCTTAGGGTATTTGCAATTCCAGGGTGCCCTGCTGCCTCATGGTCATGATATAACTTTAGGATTTTCTGCAATAGTTCTTTCCTTTCTGGGACCACCAGGCGCACATGATAGTACCATTGGTTCCTGGCTTCATCTAGCATGTGTCCTTCTTTTAGCGCTTTCATCAATTCCACTTCTTCTTGTTGCACATCCACCACTTCCCTTTCTAGGTTAATGATGTCAGTGGCACATGTGAATAGCTTCTCCAGGAGGACTGTTATGTCCATGTTGTCTTCTGCACCTTTGTCGTAGTCTGGTCGTCTAGACAGGTGGTCTGCATGATTGTTCTTTCCTGATTTGTGCACTAGCACAAAGTCATAGTCTGCCATGTCCCCAAGGTTGGTACTCCGTGCCACCCTCCTATTGATGCGTTGAGGGTGCCAGTAGTATTGCAAGTTGGCATGATCAGTGTATACTGTGATTTTGAATGGCGTAGAGAGGAGGATGTGCTGCCATCCCCTCAGTCCTTGCACAACTGCCAATAGTTCTTGGTCATGAACATCATAGTTTCACTCCACAGGAGTGAATGAATGGGATAGGTTTCCTACCGGCTGCAGCTGGCCACATTCATCTCTTTGCGCTAGTATTGCGCCCATGGCATACTGTGATGCGTCCACTTCTAGGAAGAAGGGGTGCTCATAGTCTGGTCTTTGCAAAACAGGGTTGCTGGTGACAGCATAGATGAGTTTGTCTATTGTGTCTGAACATTCATCTGTCCACACAAAAGGAATTCCTTTCTTCAGAAGTCCATTTATTGGTTGTGTGATGTGGGCATAGCCCAGGATGAAGGTGCAGTGGTAGCTGAAGACTCCAAGTGTAGATCGCACTTGCCTAACCAAGGTTAGTTTTCATGGCCACGCGGCCAGTCCATCTTGCTTTGTTGGATCAATCTTGATCATGCTGTGCTCCACCACAATGCCAAGATAGTTAATTGTCATCTTCTCGAATTGGCACTTTGATAGTTTAAGGAACAGTGATTCCTTTTTGAGCAAGTCAAGTACTGCGTGTACTACTTCTCAGTGGAGCTTCAGGTCATTGGGTGTGGCAATCAATATATTGTCCATATACACGAATAGGAGGCCAGGATACCTCCTCTTCAAGGGTGCAAATATTCAATCCATAAGTCTTTGGAATGTAGCAGGTGAATTTGTGAGACCAAAGAACATAAGGCCCTGTTCAACAACTCTGCTTGTTCAAACAATCAACAACAATTAACTTTGATTGTCATGGTGATTGTTCAGGTGGCTGAGTTGTGACTTATGTGACAACATCTGCGTGACATCGATTTTTTTTCATCCCACGGTCTGCTGCCAGGCCAAATCGGGCCTGGCTAATGTGCATGACCACATGTACTATCTTGACCCCTTAGTTTGACCAGGGCCCCTCTTTCGACCACTTCAAATATCTTCACCAAAATGGGCCCAATTGAGCTCAAACTTTGTATATATGCTCTGGTAGACATTCCTATGACAATAGTGGTCTATAAAGTCACAAGGAAAACAAGATCAGAAAAAGGGCCTCTGTCATGCAGGCTGATGGATGCTGTGTCAGAGCTTTAACCAGCAAATGTGTCATGTAATGCATCAACATTGAACACACCATGCTGAGTTTGAATTCAAGCCTTTTTTGGACTGTGACAGGGTGTGATGGATTGAAAGAGGCTTGAACTAAGGGTCCAAGATAGTACTGTACAGTCTACTAGTGGCACATCAACTAGTGTTTTAAGGTCCGGTCCATAGGACCGGAAAAAGACCAGGGACTGGACTGGACTGGACTGGACCAAAAAAAGACCAGACCACTGGTTGTGGTTGCACCATTTTTTGCCAACCCCCAGTTGTGGTCTTTGATTCCCACAGATAAAAGCTCAACTGTGACATAACTGGTTGAGACTGGTTCATAACAGGACCGCCTCTGCCTCAACAGCCACCACAGTGGGCAACACAATGGACACCACAATCAACATTCAGCATGGATTCAGCAAGTTTCCTTTGCCTTTGATGCCTGTGCACTGCTCGCTGCACTCAAGCACTGTGTCAACTGGCCTGCCTGTGACCAGCCTGTCACACTTCACCTTTGCCATTGACCTCTGCACCGCTCGCCCACCTCAAGCGCCGCCTCAACAGGCCCACCACTCACACATCTACCCTACATGCTGCACTAACTAGGGCACCTGAGCACTGCTTGCTCAACTGGATTACCGCCTCACACAACACGATGAGGGTCTGACAGTGGTGCTTGCATGCAGGGCGCAAGGTATGTTTGATTGCTTATCACTTCTCTAAACATTACTGACTAAACTCACCCCCTTCCTCACTCCAATGCCCTGTCTCCCTCGCTCCAAACGTGGGACGGAGGGTTTTCAACAACGCACGGCCCCCACCCCCACTCCCAATGCAAGATGGCAATGGCAATGGTATCACCAGTGGTAGCAACATAGCAACACCAGCACCAGCACTGGCAACATTGGCGGCAGCAACGGCAGCAGCAATGCCAACACCAGCAACACCACCAGCAGCGGTGGCAACATGGGTGCAGCGGCAGAGACGACACAAACTTGGCGGTGGTGGTGACACAGATGCAGCGGTGGCCACAACACAGATGCAGCGGTGGCCACAACACAGGCACAGCAGCGGCAACGACACAGACGCAGCAGGAGTGGTGACACAGGTGCAGTGGTGGCGGTGACACAGATGCAGCAGCGGCAGTGACATGGACACAGCAGCAGTGGTGACACAGACGCAGCGGTGGCAGTGACACAGATGCAGCAGTGGCAGCGACACGGACACAGCGGTGGCAGCAACATGGATGCAGCAGTGGCAGCGACATGGATGCAGCGGCAGTGGCGACATGGATGCAGCAGCAGCGACAACACGGTGACAACATGGGTGCAGCGGTGGCGACAACACGGGTGCAGCAGCGGCAACGATACAGGCTCACTGGTGGCGGTACCAGCAGTGGGTGCAGCAGTGACCGTCCACACCTGTGCATCCACCACTGCCCGCTCATGCATCCACCACCACCCTCGCCTGTGGCCACCACTGCCTGCATGCATCCAGCCACCACCACAGTGTCCTTGTGCACAGTGCTGGCACTTTCTCCTGCACCGCATCCTTCCATGCTCCATACTGTGCATTCATTGGTAGTTCTCCATTCATGATATTATTTTACTTGTTTTCTGTTAAAGTGTAATGTATGTAGGAGATAGAATACTATAAATAAAATTTTGTCTATTTTTTTTGTGTGGTCTGCAAATAGACTGGTTAGGACCAGTTAAAGGACCGGGAAAGGACTGATAAGGACTGGTCCTACCTGGTCCCAGTCCCAGTTGACCAGAAATTGGTGACAGCTGCAACCAGTCCTGGTCCTGGTTGACCTTTTTGGGGTCAAAAAACTGGACCGGACCAGACCTTAAATCACTAACATCAACGCATGTGAGGGTGTCATGCATCAATAGATCCTCAATTGCATTCAGAGTTGAGAGGATGTGGGCATTGTGCCCTGGATGTGTGCTGAAGGCACCTTTCAATGTCAGTGGAGCGGGTGACAAGGAGCATGGTGGAGGCCCTGGGCATTGGTAGCCACATGCTGTGGAGGTATAATGAAGTTTTAATTTTAATTATATATTTTATTCATGTCACACATGGGCATAGCCACTCAAACAATCACCATGACAATCAAAGTTGATTGTTGTTGATTGTTCGAACAAGCAGAGTTGTCAAACAGGGCCTAACATTGGGAAGGTAGAGGCCAAAGGGGGTTTTGAATGCTGCCTTCCACCTGTCTTCAGGTTTGATCCTCACATTGTGGTAGCCCCAGTGGATATCAAGGGTGGTGAATAGCTCCTTTCCTTCCAGTTCCTCAAGGATCTGCTCGATGTGTGGTATGGGATAGACGTCTTGTATTGTCCACTTGTTTACTTCTCAGTAGTCCTGCAGTGGC
This sequence comes from Lactarius sp. MG50, assembly GCA_003314065.1. Classification (NCBI taxonomy): domain Eukaryota; kingdom Fungi; phylum Basidiomycota; class Agaricomycetes; order Russulales; family Russulaceae; genus Lactarius; species Lactarius sp. MG50. The sequence continues at coordinate 9,927 of QLOZ01002546.1, read as the reverse complement.
TGCAGGCCTCCGTCTTTCTTGTGGGTGACGAACCAGGGGGTTGACCATGGCAATTCCCCTTCTTCAATGTAGCCTAGTTCCTTGTTGACATCAAGGAACTCTCGCATGGCTTCCTTCTCTACTCTTGATAGTGGGTAGACTTTGCAATTGATAGTAGCCAGTGCATCTGGCTTTAGTTTGATTTCATGGTCTTCTGGTCGTGATGGTGGGAAGCGCTTTGCTGCTTCTTCTGAGAATACCACTTCATGTCGCTGGTATTCCTTTGGGAGTGTAGGAACATCCTTCTTCAGTTTGTTCTTGTGGGCTTCTATTGCCCATTCTTGTGCAAAGTTGGTGCACACAATATTGGCTCATGCAATGCTTGCTGCTTCTTTGTGGCCTCTTTCCCTGTCAAGCCATAGCTTCCAGGTGAAGGGCACAGTTTCGAATTGTACTAGTCCTCCAGCGGTTCCTGTTTCCCAATCAATGTCTGGGTTAAATGTGCAGAGCCAGGGGTAGCCCAGGAGGATCCTGTCATTGCCTAAGTTCATGACATAGAACTTCTGTAGCTTCTGTTTCTTGTTCTGCCTGATCCTCAGAATACAGGCATCGGTGATCATTCCTCTTTCATTGTCTGTCCCATCAACATTGATCACTTGTTGTGGGACCTTGAGTTTCTTTGTGGGGAGGTGCCAGCGTACTGCTGTCTGATAGTCGATGAAGTTCTCTATTGCTCCACTGTCGATTAATGCTCATGCTTCAGCCATTTGTCAAGTGCTCTGGAACGTAATTGGTATATTCAAGGCATTCTTGGTGCTAATATATACAGAGTCCACTCGCATAGCTAAGGCCCTAATCAAGGCTGTGTGATTTGGGCCTTTCAAAAATCCTGGTCATCAACAATCATGCGGTCCAATAGGTTTGACTTGTCCTCCTTTGACATGTTAGTCAGGGTATGGTAGGCTGCTTCCACAGGGTCACCAGCCTCAGATTGTTCAACCTCAGCAATGCATGCCGTTGTCTGGCTGCGTGGCTTGCTGGGTCCTTGGTAGCCGCTATGCGGCCTGTCCACTTTCTTGGGACATCAGTTTGACATGTGGCCTTGTGCCTTGCAGAAGAAGCATCTTCCTTCTGTGCACAGTTTCTTGCACTCATCATCATTCAGTGATGTCATTTGTGCGGCATCCACATCCATTGCATTTAGATTATGGCGGTGCTGGCCTCCTAGGGCTTGCTTCCATCTGCCTTTGAAGTCTCGTGCAGGGCTAGGCATGTTATAATTGGCACCATAGGTAGCATGCATTTCAACAAACATGGCATGCTGCTTGTGTGCTGTGTCAACCCAATCGTCAAAGGTGACTAGGGCGTGACACGGGTAACCCCCGGGTGGGATTTCCCGAAACCGCACCCGCACCCGTCAAAACCGCACCCGAACGGTTACGGGTGCAGTTAAACCGTAAGCGTTCACGGTTTTTTTTTAAACCGCGGTTTCATCACGGTTTTTTGCAGTTTTTTGGACCCACGGGTGTATCAAGCAATAATATATAAAAAAAAACACGGCCATAAGGGCACGCGAGGAAACTACATAGATACATGACCCCCCAGGCATCCTAACAAGCGTGCGTTCTGCGAGTGCGCAGGCGGCTATGCGGGCGTGCGTGCGGTGTGCGGTGCGGCGTGCGGGCATGCGGGCATGGTGCGGGCGTGGTGCGGGCGTGGTGCAGGCGTGGTGCGGGCGTGGTGCGGGCGTGGTGCGGGCGTGCGGGCATCATGTGGGCATGTGGACGGCGTGCGGGCGTCGTGTGGGCATGCGGGGGTCGTGCAGACGTCGTGCGGGGGTCGTGCGGGCAT
>QLOZ01002540.1:0-60773 GCA_003314065.1 Lactarius sp. MG50 | reverse complement strand
CCAGCGGCGGCGGTGGCGGCGGAGGCACCACCAGTGGCAGCGACGACAGTACCACCAGCGACAGCGGCGGCGGCGGCGGCGGCGGCGGCATCACCAGCAGCAGCGGCGTGCACCACCAGCGGCACGGAGGTACCACCAGCGACGACGACTGCGGAGACACCACCAGCGACGGTGGCGGAGTCACCACCAGCGGCAGCAGCGATGGCACGACCACTGGCACGGAGGCACCACCGGCAACGACGACGGCGGCGGTATCACCAGCGGCAGCGGCGACGGCACCACCAGCGGTGCGGGGGCAGCGGAGTCACCACCAGCGGCAGCAGCGACGACGGCGGCGGCAACACTACCAGCGGCAGCGGCGACGGCATTACCAGCAGCGCGGGGACACCACCAGCGACGACGGCGGCGGCGGCCCACCAGCAGCGCGGGGGTACCACCAGCGACGACGGCAGAGGCACCACCAGCGGCAGCACCGACGGCGGCGGCGGCACTACCAGCGGCAGCGGCGCGGGGACACCAACAACGACGACGGCGGTGGCACCACCAGCGGCAGCGGCAACGGCACGACCAGCGACGACGGGAGAGGCACGACCAGCGGCGTGAAGACACGACCGGCAACAGCGGCGACAGCACAACCAGCAACAACGGCAGCGGGGGGGGCACTAGCAGCCACAACGGCGGCTGCGGGGGCACCAGCACCCACGACGGTGGCAGCGGTGGCGGCGGCGGCGGTGGCGGCAGCAGCCACAGCATGTATTTATATTATATTATACTATTATATTATACTATATACTATACATACAGCGCTTTAATAAAAAGATATGCTAGTGTGAATTATGTTGCCATGAACAACCTGACATGTGTTATTCCTAGATATTATTTTTTATGTAATAATCTGGTGAAGACTGAAACTTGTGGAGCTTGTCAACTTGTGCCACAAGCTCACAAGAGCAAAAAGACCCAAAAAGACCACAAGACTTTACGCATCTAACTGATGAAGGGTGGTGCAGAATCTCTGTCCAATTCTCAAGCTAGAAAACATAGGTCCCCGCGCATTCGTATGAGGACTCGGCGTCGTCTGCCGTGCTACATTCTGTGTAAGTCCAGTGAGTGCCAATGGACTTGGCGTCGTCCGCCATGCCGTGGTCTGTGTGAGTCCGGCGAGTGCCAATGGACTCAGTGTCATCCACCATGCCGTGGTCTGTGTGAGCCTGGCGAGTGCCAATGGACTCCACTTCGGACCCAGTAGCGTAATTACATGACTTGAGCTCCTGCTCGGGCTCATTGTTATGAGCGGTCCTCGTGATGACACTGGTCGTTGCAGATCCCTCTGCGAACTCGGGAAGTTCCACGAGCTCAGGGATTTCATCTTCCTCATAAGGATGGTTAGGTTTATTAAGCCCTTCTTTGAGCTGAGTGAGCCCCAAATAGGACTGGGTGACTTGATCGAAAGATGGGGGAAGTGAGCCTGCGATGATGCCCAGAAAGAGAGCATCTGAGATCTTATACTCCCCTCCGTTTGCATTGTTGATGCGCTCGTGGCAGCATATGAGTTTACCTATATGGGCGGCTATGTTGTCGCCGTCCTTGGCGGTGGTGGTCATAAGGGTGCACATTAGCGCTGTGATGGTCTCAGGACATTGAGTTCTAGGTTCGTGGATAGCTTCCAGTTTCCTCCACAAGTCATATGCGGTGGAAGGGTGTCAGACAAGCGTTATCTGGCTGTTTCCCAAGTTGTTGAATATGAGTAGCCTAGCGTACAGGTCGTTGTAAGTCCAATTCTTGGCGCCTTCAGGATCAGTGCGCACGTCTGGTATGGCGATTGTTCCCTTAGCATAGTCTGCGACACCGCACATCTCCAGCATAAGGGTTATAGACATGTGCCAGACAGGCCAGTTCTCTTCATCGAGGGGTTCTCTAGTCTTAGTAATGGATGGGTACTTGTAGGTGATGACGCGGCTGATAGAGGGAGTCTTGGTAGAGTTGGTGATTGAATGAGAAGTCATGGTGGGGTCGCCTGAGTTGCCCAAGCCTAGCTGAGTGCCAGTGATATCGGGAGTACTAGTCACTGTGGGCATTTCCCAATGTAATCCAATTCAGTTCTAAAAGTCTGACCAATCAGATTTCAGGATTTTGCCGACTGAATTGGATTACATTGGGAAATGCCCACAGTGAGTATAGGGGCTGCGATGTGGCAAGAGTCGCGACGGGGTTGGCATTGTGTGTGCTGGGCTATAATGCACATGTGTGTGTCCGAGTGATTATAAGAGGAAGCAAGTAGTAGAAGCAAGTAGTGGTAGAAGTCGAGTTTTTAGATGTGGGGCACAGGGCCCATAACCTGTTAAGATTTAAGGAATCACACAGTAATTGACGGGGGGTGCCTGCTGAACAGGATATATGTTTGTCTATCTACCTGCGTGCCTAAGTACTATATGAGTGTATGGACTTGTTTATCTTATCAATGCACCCGGATCTCCTTCGGAGTGATTGCACATGATTCCGAGTTTATCCGGGTGCCCCCTATGAGCATCCGGTGCGCTTACATCGCGCTCCGCTCCGCTTCTCCTCCGGTAGTGCGCTCCGCTCGCTCGCTATCCTGCTGGCGCCGGATTGTCCCCTAACACATTCTGTTGCGAATCTTGCAATGGCTGGCACAGCGGCAGGCCCGGGACAGTGGAATCCCATGAATCCCGTGAATCCCGTGTTTACCATGTTTGGTATAGGTTGTTTGTACCAACGCCACAAGTAAACAGCGTTCCTGAGCAGAGTAGAATGGATTCTGGTCTATTGCATTGGAATCAGCTGTAATTCAGACTTTGTGCGTGACCACCGCACGGTTTACAATATATGTGGGAGACATCATCCAAGCTGGGTGGACGTGGGTGCAACGTTGTTTTGACGCGTGAATTTATGTGTTAGATTGTGGCCGCTGTCCAGCATGTTTCAGTATCAAGGTCTCTGAAGAGCTCTCTGCGACCTCTGCCTCCCCCTCTCTCAATCTCCCAAGACCTTCAAGAACATCATAGAACTGTACACTCCTGATATTCGAATGCTGAGGCATGACCTCACCGCGTATGCCGTGTATGTCATGATTTTAATCCCGACATTACCTTACATAAGTTACATGCTGTCCCATTAGAAATCTTCTGTTGCCATTCCCTTGGTCTCATCCTGCTCGTTCTACACGTCTCCATATAGCGCTAGTCGCGATTTATGCGTGCAACACGTGGTGAGAAGGAAGCGTCAATAAATGTACTGTTCGTTTCACGGAGCAATCGTCCTTGAGCTGGGCTTCGGCTAAATATCATGTGAGATCACCTTTAACGTAGTGCACGCCGTTTTTTTGGCTTCAACGGCTTCAAGTAAACTGAAGATCTCAGGCGTTCGACCATATACTTCCATTACCTCTGTGGCCCCTCCAGATGTTGTTACAACGTCGTTGTCCAGAAATTGGCTATTCGGGTGACTGGTGTTAAAGTCTGGGAATGCGATGCTGAATCTTAAGATGGAGGCGGCCCTCTGCCACAACCTCATGAAATAACCCCCTCCCAATGAGCAGACGATGGTTTGCACGATGGTGAGTGGGCCGTCTTTTCTGGGGGGAAGTAGCGAATGCTCGTCAGTCCACCAAACCAATACTACTCATTATCATGGGATTTATCCTCTGCTCCTGCGCTCGGATCCTGGTGATCTACAAGAAGCAGCACTTCTAGCATTTCGGCCCAACAAAAAACCTTCAGAAGTGCGTTCGTGATATTCAGAAGCATGACGGACAATGTTGGGCCGGCCATCATTACTTCTTGTCGCACAGCTAGACATATATCTTCGGGGTGTGAGGAAGGATACTATGCATTCCCACCATATGCTGGTGTCATTATGTCCACCTAGCCTCTGCAATAGGGTATTGTAGATTCTAAAGTTCAGTAGGGACGAAAAGGGATGACTCGAAGGATGACATGACAGGTCCGCCTCGGGTTCTCCGTTAACCAATGCGCCTGTAGGGTACAGTACTAGAGTCAAGATGGTGCGAAGCGATCCAGTGCCATGGACTCTCCGGCGCTTGCGGGTCGTCCTATCTAGACTAGATCTAGTGTATTAAGGAGTCCCATACTCACACTACGCCCAACTGACACCAACTACTGTACATGCATAAACGCATTTTCCCTGCCCAACCTGACACATTAGAAGCGTTGATAAGTAACCTAGTTACTATCTCTCGCCATGTAACATCACTTGTCCAACAAAAAAAAAGGCATCCTACCTGAATCGAATTCCACGTCCGTCGTCGAGATCTGGGCTTTCCCAGGGATGTCGGCGGGATATGCTTACTATGGCATGTTGATCTATTTTAAAAGATGCTACCGACACCATTAAACCACCTTACAGAAGTAGGCGCACCCGCCGCACGTAGGTTCGTTTGACATCTCGAGTCAATCGCACGCCATCAGTCTCTCCGATTTCGCCATCGCCCTTCAAAACGAGTCACCTCAGACTCTGCGCTGCACCATGTCGTCCATACCCTATTCTAATCGCGACTGGTCCGCTGCTGCGCCCGATAAAGGGGCGCCGCGTCCCACCGCGATTTTGCATCGCACACCGTGGCAGCCGCCGGTCGCGGTCAGCGGGCACGGGATATACATAACGCTCGAGGACGGACGGGAGGTTATCGATGCGGTCGGTGGTGCCGCCGTCGCGTGCATTGGGAATGGTCATCCGGTCGTTCGGGAGGCCCTGAAAGAGCAAGTTGATAAGCTTGCTTGTGAGTATCCATATCAGTTTGGGGTTGTGCGACGGGGGGTTGACGAGTAGCCGGACGGCTCTCTAGATGTATACAACATGCAGCTGTCGAACGAGCCTGCTGAAGAGCTGGCCAGAATCCTGGTTGACTCGGGCAAAGGGGCTTTCGAACTTTGTGGCTTCTTCGCTGGAGGTGCGTCTTGCCCATATATAGTTGATGGGCGACTCCAAGCAATACTGTTGTTAAGGTTCTGAGGCAATGGAAGGAGTCATCAAGCTTGCTCGTCAGGTACGCGACATGTTTGTTACTTCGACGGCATTTGACAATTCTTTGGCCTCTTCAGTATTGGTACGAACAGAAGCAGCCCCAACGCAAATTTTTTATCTCTAGGCACCTTTCCTACCACGGCAATACGGTTGCTACATTATCTCTGTCGGGACACCCCGCACGCCGCGCACCGTATAATGAAATTCTCCAACACGAGAACTTTCACAAGGTGTCACCAGCTTACGCAAAGCGTTTCCAACGCACAGACGAGACAGAGGAGCAGTATGTGGAAAGGCTCCGCCAGGAGCTCGAGAACAAGTTCCTTGAGCTCGGACCGGACACCGTCGTAGGGTGTAAGCGTTCCCATGTTTTGGAAGGTAAATACACTGAGCCGCTGATACTCTTGTAAAGTCGTGGCAGAAACCGTTGTCGGGGCAACCACTGGAGCACTCGCTGCACCTAAAGGGTACTTCAGGGCTATGAAATCCGTTTGCAGAAAGTATGGTGCTTTATTTATTCTAGATGAGATTATGAGCGGAATGGGCCGTGAGTCACCTGGTTGGCCTCGAGGCGCTTGGCTTGTTGACAGGGGATGTAGGGATGGGCACAACACATGCCTGGGAGAGCTTCGGTGACAACGTGCCACCAGACATCCAAGCTGTCGCGAAGGGTCTTGGCGGAGGGTATGCCGTTCTTGACTGTACCTTATGGCATTTGTTCTGACTTTGGGGATAGGTACGCCTCTATTGGTGCAGTCCTTATGTCCAAACAGGTTGCGGACGGCATTCGGGACAGGAACGGTTTCTGGAAGCATGGTCACACCTACATGGTGTGTTCTAATCACATTTTAATTGTTACTTTCGGTATAGGTAACCCCCTATGGCCAGGCGCATCCTCTCTCTTGTGCGGCTGCTATTGCTGTGCAAAAAGTGATTGCGGCGGAGAACCTTCTCGAAAATGGGCGCCAAACCGGCAAACACCTGGCCGAGCGTCTTCGCGAGCGCCTACAATCGCCCGACGCACTCGCGCAGCCGTTTGTCTTTGACGTGCGAGGCGGAGGATCGTTTTGGGCTGTCGAGTTTGACCTGACTGGCCCTGAAGGGAGGAGACTTAATTTCAAGGGCCAACGATTAGCGATGGTTGTGCAAGCTCGTTGCTTAGAGAAGGGATTGATCGTGATGGGGATGACAGGGGGTTCGAATATTGAGGGCACAGAGGGGGATCATATAATAATTTCGCCTGCATACAATATTACGGTAGAGGAGGTGGATAGGGTTGTTGATATATTTGTGGATAGTTTAGAGGAAGTGTTAGAGGAGGGCTACAGTACAGTACAGTACTAGTACACTGACTCGGTTCTACTATGATATGTCAGTACAGTGACGCCGCGGAACGAAGCGGAGATTTGGCGAGCCACTCGGCCCTTGACCCTTGAATTCGGTCGGAAGTCTCCTCTCTGTTTGACCTCGACGTGCACAGCAGTTTCTTCAAACTCGTCGTGACTTTGACAAAGCACAGTCAAGACTCGATGGCTGGCGGCCGGCTCTAAATGGACTTATCACACACTCACACTCAACCAGCCATTTCGCCCAGCCTTCCCCAACCCACTGAACATTCCTCTACCACACAACCTTCCCTCCCGACCCACACAACTCCTTCAGACTCTTCTCGTACCCTTAGATCAGCAACACGCGCCAGGGCGGCAAAGCAGAAAGTGGCCAAGGACAACGACATTCCAGACCAGACTACGTCAGCCCCCGCAGAATCCTCTTCCCGTCAAACCCGTTCCAATTACCAGCCGTACCCTCCCAAACGCACCCGTGACAACAAAGGCAAGGGTAAGTCTCAAGAAACAATAGAAGAACTGCCTCCCCCCCGCTCCAATAAGAAGTATGTACCACTTACTCAACTGTTACCCTCTCACTGTACTCTCTGACAACCCCACCCCATCACAGAGGCCGCCGTACCACTTATCCTGTCACCTCTTCCTCTCTTACTATCAACGAACCTACCCGCGACAATAAGGGCAAGAAACGTGCTGCCCCCGAAGCCCTCTCCGAAGAACTTTCCGCCAGTCCCTCTTTTGGACCTTCCAAGCGTCCCCGTCAAGCTACAACCGCATACTCACTCCGTTCTCGTTCAGACACAGCCCAACCTTCAGTATCTGAGATGCCGAAAAAATTGAGGTAACGTGTCAATCAAGCACTCCTCGGACCAATGTTAATGCCTATTTTTTACTAATCTCACAGACAAAGCACCACGGCAAAGGGAAAGGCTGCCGCTGCGAAAAGCAAAGCCATGGCAGCCCCTGGCCCCTCGCGAGTCGAAGATGAGGATGTTGAAATGATGGACGTTGAATACAAGCACGAGGCTTCAGATCATGATGATCAGATCGACCTTGCGCACGATGATCGTGATGGGGGCGAGGATGAAGATGGGAATGAGGATACTGGCGGAAGGCCCCCTGGCGATGGTGCAGGCGAAGAAGATGGAGGCGGTATACCCAACGGTGTCGGAGGTTTGCCACGCGGCTTCGCTGGGCTCGACGAGAGCGCGGCGATGGCCATTTTTGCAGACTACCGGCAACTGGGTTCTTATATGTCCGGGCTCAGCTCACGCCTCAAGACGATGCTCAATAATATCAAGACGAGCGCGGACCCGACGACCCGAGTCGTGACTCTGCAAGAGTTGAGCGAATTGCTCAGTATCAGCACGGAGGACACGCTCGCAGGCTCTTTCCAGGTTGACGCATTCGTGCGTGAGCTTGTGAAGATTCTTGGTGGCACCGGAAATGCGGCTGATGATGATGATGGCGATGATGACGACGACAGCCACGAGCACGACGAGGATGCCCAGCTTGCGGCGGTCCTTGCAATGAGTGGAGGAGGTGGCCAGTACCAAGGCGATGACAATCTCGAGGCTCAAGTTCTTGCCGCTCGCTGTCTTGCGAATCTCATGGAAGCCCTTCCCGGGGTTGCCCACACCGTGGTATACCATGGGGCCATCCCTGTGCTATGTAGCAAACTTATTGAAATATCTTACATTGATTTAGCAGAACAGACATTGAGCGTACGTTTCTTATCACCTAATTATGACGTCTCTCACACGTCGTCTTGTAGACTCTGGAAAAAATATCCGAGGAGTTCCCGAGCTCTATCGTCCGTGAGAATGGCCTTGCCGCATTACTCAATTACCTTGATTTCTTCTCGATCGCGGTGCAGCGCACCGCTCTGCAGGCGGCGTCGAACTGCTGCCGAAATGTGCCCCCAGAGCACTTCCAGATGATTCGCAGCGTGTGGCTCATCATCCGCAATTGCCTTGGTTACTCAGATCAACGCCTTGTCGAGTTTGCGTGTCTCTGCGTCATCCGCGTCATCGATTCATACTATCGGTCGTCACCAGAGAACCTCGAGATTCTTGTCGACGCTGAGCTCATTACCGCTATCAACGTGCTTTTGCTGCCTGCTGGTGGCTCTCCTTTGATCGCTGCTAACACATTCACACAATTGCTGCGTGCTTTGGCTACGTCTGCGCGCGCAAGTCCGAACATCACGATAGTGCTGTTGGAGGCAGGCATTGTCGACACATTGTATCAGATCTTGACGGGAGTTCTCCCATCGTCTCGCTCTGAGGGCGAGGAACAAGGTAACGCCCCGAGCGGCCAGGGGCTCGGTGGAGGACTTGCCGATATGACCGTGATGCAAAATCTTGCCCACAGACCCAAGGACCAGGTCGAAGAAGCTCTCAGCCTTATTGCCGAGCTCCTCCCACCTCTGCCGAAAGGTATGCCGAACTGTAGTCTGCCGGCTTAATCAATATGCTCATTTTATGTCTAAGATGGCGTTTATGACCATAAGGTGTACACTGAGAAGTCCCTTGCGAAGATGATTAAGGCCAAGGCAAAGTCCGAGCGCGCTGCGGCACGTCAGGCACAACAAACCCAAATGTATAGCGGCGGCGGATCCACGCCATCATCTTCTACAACGGCTACTCCCGCACCAGCATCTGAGACAGCGACCCCAACGCCAGCCGACAGCCCGCAGGAGGCCGACGAGCCGTCTTCCGCTCCCAAGGAGTCTCCCCCTGACCGGACGGACATGCTACGCGGAAAGCCCGAAGTCGTTGGCAGGTTCATGCAGCTCATTGTGCCAATTTTGGTGGATGTATACGCAGCCAGCGTCATCACCACCGTGAGAATAAAGACGCTCACGGGGCTTTTGAAGGCCATCAGCTATTTAGAAGCTGACGAGATCAAGCGAGTCCTCACAGTAAGTGTCAATCATGACAAGCCTCGCAGTGTAGGGAATCAAATCAAATTTACCTTTCCTAGTCTGTGCCTATTGCGAGCTTCGCATCGTCCATCCTATCGTCCAAGGATCATCCGACCCTCGTTATTGGCGCTTTGCAACTTGTCGAGCTCCTCCTTTCCAAGATCCCAGAAGAGTACCGACCAGCCTTCCGGAGAGAGGGTGTTTTTCATGAAGTCGAGCTACTTGCTGGCCGCACACTCATCTCCTCAAAGAAGAAGGGTAGTAGCAGCGACAAAGACAAGGACAAGGACCTCTCCGATGCCTCGTCAGTGCCGGACCTCCCACCACCCCCTCCAATCGCGGTCTCGCCTGCGATCGCTGCCGGCATCCCAGGTTTCAAGAAGCTGTCCTCACTCTCTCTGGATCCCGAGGACGCAGTGACTCTGCGAGCGCGAGTTATTCGCTTCCGGTATCTCACGGGAAAAGAGAGCGCGGATGCCGACAATGTTTTCGCAACGCTGCGCCGGCTGGTCGACCGTATCTCCGGTCCATGCGCCAGCGAGAAGGAAGTTGGCAACGCATTGAAGGAGCTCGCGACGCTGTTTGCGTCGGCACACACATCCGTGTCGAGCTTCGAGCTCCTACAAAGCGGAGTGATAGATGGGTTGCTGCAGTTCGCCACAGACAAGTCACGGAACAGTACGTGAAATTTAACCCTTATTTTCTGAACGTCGGCTCAGTGGTTTCCCTTCAGTTTCTATCGCGCGCCGCCAGGAGCTGCTACTTGATGCATTCACTGCTCGCAAGTCGAAGGCACTTGCTGGTTCACAAACACCCTTCGCTATATTCGTGAAAAAATTGCAGGAGAGTTTGACGAGGATGGAAGCATTTGATGTCGTCACCGTAACTCAAGGCATGGACGGTAGGTTGACGCTCGTTATGTAGCCGAACGTATTTTCTCACGGTCCCCATAGATTCAAAGCGAAGCAGCTCGCCGTCGCTCCTGGCTCGGCAGTTGCGGCTGCGCCTAGTTGCTGCCGAGGGCTCCGATATCCCGAAAAACTTCAACAATATCGTTGTATCTATCCATGCTATCGCGACTTTCCAGGCTCTACATGACTACCTCCGGCCTCGCGTTTCTGGCCTGATGTTCAGCGGATCGCGCCTGAGCGGCATGCTGGCTGCGCTTGCTGGTGTCACATCAGGAGGTCTCTCCAAACCACCGGAGCAGCCGGAAGCTAGCACTTCTGCAGGCCCTTCTGCGACCGTCGAGCGCAGGCGCAGCCAGAGACTGAGCGCGAAAAATGCAGCGGCGGCGGCGAGCGAGCCTGCCACCGAACCTCCTGAGGAAGCCGGACCGTCTAATCCACCGCCAGCTCCGCTTAGTTCAAGCGCAGAGCCACCGATGTCTGCCGCGGGCGAGGATAACTTCGGTGACAACCCCGAGTTCACCGCGGATTTCACAGACGACGAGGTAGAAGCTGAGGTTTGTTCTTCTTAAGGAGTCACGAGCAAACTGTCTCACGTGACCTGTCGATAGGTGTTTGACGACGAGATGGATCCTGATAATATATCCGCGGATAAGACAGTGACTTTGTCGGTTGTGGAAGGTTTGTGGTTGTTCGTGCTTCCTTTGGGATCGCCGACTGACCCCCACGCTTGCTAGATGGCTCCAAAATCGAGGCACAGACTCCCGAAGGTACAAGGGTGGGAACACCCTCAGCGATACCGAGTGGCTCGAAAGGTTCAGGACCACGGGGCTGGTCATCAGGGAAGGGGTCGTATGCGTCTGCGCTCAAGGCCAAGCAAACGGACTGGCACCTTGAGTTCTCTATGGACGACCACCCATTGCCACTCGACCTCACAATCTATGGTGCCATCCATCAACACGAACTCCGCAAGAAAAAGGCAGGGTCAGGGTCAGCGCTACCACCCCACTTGTTGTGGCAAGGCGTGTATACTATCAAGTTCAAGAAGGTCGCAGGCCCTGCCGGAGGCAGTGGTGAGAGCTCCGAGCCCGTGGCACGAAGCCGCTCCCCCACCCCATCGTTGTCTTCACTTCCGGAGGATGCGCCACACGCCAAGATCCTACGCCTGCTTCGGGTCCTACATAGGCTGAACGTTGTGGAGGCCGAGAGGCAGCATCATCCGAAACGCAGCCTAACTGAATCAGCGTTCGTGAATAACAAACTGTCGGCGAAGTTGACACGTCAGCTGGAGGAGCCCATGATTGTCGCAAGGTAAAGTTTAAAATGTGTCTAAAAATGGTTACCTCGTTAATGAACAATCGTAGTCAATGTCTCCCTGATTGGGCGCTCGACCTGCCTCAACATTTCCCCTTCTTATTCCCCTTCGCAACGCGGTACAACTTCCTGCAATCAACCTCATTCGGTTATGCCCGTCTTATCCTTAAGTGGCAGAGCCAACAAAGTCGCTCTCAGGACACCTCACGACGAGACGATGGAGTTGGGTTCCTTGGCAGGCTGCAACGACAGAAGGTCCGGATCTCGCGAAAACACATTCTCGAGAGCGCCATGAAGGTGTTCGAATTGTACGGTTCATCATCCTCGATTCTCGAAGTGGAGTACTTTGAGGAGGTCGGCACGGGCCTCGGCCCCACGCTCGAGTTCTATGCTCTGGTGTCGCGCGAGTTTGCAAGGCGTGACCTGAAGATTTGGCGTGACGACGATCCGTTGCGGATTGGCTCCTATGTGTTCCATCCCCGGGGACTGTTCCCTGCACCGATCAGCGCCGAGGATATCGCGAACGAAGGTGATTCCAAGCGTACACATATCATTCGCGTTATTGGGCAGTTCGTGGCGAAGGCAATGTTGGATTCCCGCATCATCGACATGTCGTTCAACAAAGTGTTCCTCAAGCTCGCGCTCGGAGAAGATGTCCCGCTCACTATTGACTCGCTGAAGGTGCGCTGGTTATTGTGGTTTTAAAACGCAGCACTGACCTGTGAGAAGCTTGTCGACGAAGACCTGGCGAAATCATTGGAGAAGTTAAGGTCCCTCAGGGCATCCACAAAGCCCCTAGAGAAGGTTAGCTTCCTTCAAAATTTGCAGACTACTTTTGGCTGATGTCGATGACAGCTGCAGAGGCTCTTGAAGGAGAAAGTCGATGTTGAAGACCTCGCGCTGGACTTTACAATTCCAGGATACGACATTGAGCTAAGGGTAATTCTATCTCAGCAACACCTGATTACCAAAGCTGAATTCCACTTTCTAGCCAAATGGCAAGAACATTAGCGTGACCTCAGAGAATGTCGAGGAATATATTACGGAGGTTATCGAGGCCATCATCGGACAGGGCGCCAGGCTGCAAGCCAAGGCATTCCGCGAGGGTTTCTCGAAAGTATTCCCGATCACCGACCTTCAGGCGTTCGCTCTTGACGAGCTAGTAATGCTCTTCGGTAATGCTGAGGAAGACTGGTCCATTGAAAGTGAGCGTTTCTCTGTATCTGAGGCATGCAGATTTTAATTCCTGTATAGCACTGAACGAGGCAATCAAGGCAGACCATGGATTCAACGTCGAGAGCCGAACTATCCGAAATCTGGTTGAAATCATGTCTGAATTTGATGCGCCGACACGCAGGCAGTATCTCCAATTCCTCACTGGAAGCCCGAAACTTCCCATAGGAGGTTAGCCCCCTCCCCTTTACCTTATGAGTCATTTATTGATGCTTACGCTCGCGCGTCTTGAAAGGTTTCCGTGGGCTGAACCCGCCGCTGACGGTGGTGCGCAAGCCGCACGAGGCACCACTTAAGGCGGATGACTATCTGCCAAGCGTGATGACATGTGTCAACTACCTGAAGTTACCAGAGTATAGCTCGAAGGAGGTAATGTTAGAGAAGTTACAAGTGGCGATGAAAGAAGGTGTTGGAAGCTTCCATCTATCGTAGTGGTGGCAAGGGTTAGTTTAGCTGCACGTGTGGAGAGATAAATCGAATATGCTTCTGCTGGAACACTGTTGTCCTTTGTAGTCTGCTCAGCTCGTCTATTAGAACTCACGTTGTTTTGCTCTTGTTTCTGACATGACGCTGAGTCAGCAAGCAGTTGGTTTGGTACCGCGAGATCTGTCAGCAGTAGGGACTCTTTCCTCACTCCTGCCACCATGTCCAAACATCATCCCGGTGCGTGCGTGCATACTCTATGAGGTCAAAAGGTTTGCTTCTCACCCAGGCATAGATCTGATCATGTGCAGACGCCAACCAGGAATAGGTAAGTGCCTCACTTAACATCCCCTACGAAACAGGCCTCGCCTAACCAGATCGTGTTCGTATGCAGCTATCGGTCGTCTCTGTGAGAAGTGTGACGGAAAGTGGTGAGTTATCGGTTTTTTTCTCTCTCTCTCCCTCTCGGCCATCATCCCTCCCTTCGGGTGGGGTGTAACCAAGCAGGGAGAGAAAAATCTAATAAGTAGAGAGGTATCGTTTTTGCTGACGAAATAACCTCCTTGTGCCAGTCCCGTATGCGACTCATACGTCCGTCCAGAAACCCTCGTGAGGATTTGCGACGAATGCAATTTCGGCACGTACGGGGGGCGCTGCATCATCTGTGGATCCCCAGGTGAGGGTTTCTCCTTATTCGATCACTACCCTCTCGGCTCTGCTCACTCGCATGTGGTCCCCTCTTCGCTTATTCTTCAGGTATCTCTGACGCGTATTATTGTGCCGAATGTACGCGCTTGGAGAAAGATCGTGATGGCTGTCCGAAGATCGTCAACCTTGGTGCTAGCCGCACTGACTTGTTCTATGAGCGGCGTCGTCTCGGTAAGTCCGTGCTTGTGCTCATAACTCGTATCTATGTCGCTGACTGTCTTACAGGATTCAAGAAGGGCTAGCACATGTCCTATATTTTTTCCTTTGTAATACCAGTACAATACATTGCTTTGTCCGTGCGATAGAAATACGGGGAAGTTAGCAGGTACAAACGGGCAACTACAGACATAGCTAGAAAGCAAAATGAGACTTGGGTGTGGCGTTAGACGTGTCGTGAGTAGTAAATGCTTCCGCGCAACACGGGTGGACTCCCGTCTGGATTTTCTAGATCAGCAAAATGTCTGCCAGGAATCGTATCAACAAGCTTTATGAACGGTGAGGAACGGCGCACCGGAATGCTTGCATGTCGACGGGGGCCTTGAACACGAGGAATACGTGAGTGTTATCATGCGTGTCGAGGACCTCGCAATCGGCACAAAAATCTTTTGGGCAGAAGGCGCAGCGGAACCACTTTCCGACGATGCGCTTCATGTGTCGGTCGCAAAAAGCGAAGGCATGCGTTAAATCTTGAAGATACACTGGTACGATCCATTTAGGCACGACCATTAGCAATAGATGAGGGCCCTATTACGTACCAGCAGGATCGCCCGATATCTCTACAGAAGGGGAGCCCGGAGCAGGCCCAGCAGGATCTCGATATCTGCGAACGGAGAGATCAGGTGGTATCTATCGCGCGATGAACTTCCCACAAACAAAACTGGAATGATGGGGAACTCAGACTCCAGAGGACCAGGAATGTCCACTGGCCGAGGGATTTTGAGGAACGTGTGCATCGGGTCGTGGACTCTGTACGACTTGGGCTCGCAGTCCGAGCACTACACCGCCAACCGTAAGGAATGGGGTTGTAGACGGGGGTAAAAGTCATCACATACCAAGTTGTATGAGTTGGGTTTGGAGGGGCAGTTGAGGCATTGGTACCTGATGCCGACGATGGGCTGGGTGGGGGCAAGGTTCAAAGCTATCTCACAGGAATGAGCAAGACAAACCTCGGCGCACGAATTGCAGACTTGAAGGTGGACGTAGTCTTCCTCTATATCTGCCGGGCCTCCATCGCCGTACGAAACGGTGCCCGGAGAGATCGAAGAGACGCTTCCGGGGCTTGAGCGCATCAGGGGCGACAAGCCACGCAGGTCGGCGCGATCACGGCCATGGCGCAGTCCATGAGCGCGCTGCGAAACATGCTGCACCTCGTGCATGTCCAGCGGTACTGGGATCTTCCTCGATCGTCAGCACGTGCGAGCGGAGCGGGCACAGCCCGAAAAAGCCCTCACCTTCAACATGATATGAGAAGAATTGTGCCCGCCGTCGGACGCGTTAAGGTTACCAGGTAAACCGGCAGTCTCGCAGTTCGAACAAATGTCCATGTCTATCGTCGTACAATCGACACAGCGGAAACGGGCACCAACAATGTCCTGCTGACAACTGCGCACGGATCAGAGAAAACGTATCGAAGTATCTCAGAAGAATCACCCACTTGAAGCATCGGACGCCGGGGTGTTTGAGGGCTACCAAAAAGTGAGCGTCGACTGCGAGAAATCAAAGGCTGCTTACAAGGCTCATCCGTACTCTCGTAGGTTCCGCCGTCATTCGATGGTGCCTGGAAGTTTGGCGATCTAGGAACGGGCTTGACTCTCATTTCCAGGAAGGGATGGACCGGATGAATGTTGTGCACGTCACTGAGTCCGACGTCATATTCTTAGGCCAGAAATTTAAGGAGACGCGAATTGCTCACCTGTAACACCCTCTGCAGATCGTAAGATTGTCGCACATGTCGCTGATGCATTTGTACCGAGTTCCTGAGAGCATCGATTGACACCCGGAGCATCGATGTGACATTTCGTCCTGCTCTGTTCATAAAATTTTGCGCATTCAACTTAGCAGAACATAGATTACGGCAGCGGGAGCGCGCACCGATGTCCTGCCAACCGTTGAAACCCCACATCTGTTCCAAGAACGCGTGACGCAGCTGCCCTTTCTGCTTTGGCGCACTCCGACGCGCGATTGATATCTCTTGTGGAGTTCGGGGAAATGTTGGTGAGGTCGGGCTCTCCACACCACCAGACATTGAATGGTCAAGGCCGACCTTTCCGAAGCACATGTCACAGAGCTCATATCCAGTGCGTGTTAGTGAAGATGAGCTTCCAAACGAGCTTTGCGGAACCAAAGTCGATTGAGAGCCAAGGCTTCTGCCGAATATCGTTTGTGTGGGAGAAGTAGAAGGCAACGCAGGTAGGGGCTTGGAACTTGACGAATACACGGATGCGTTAGGACTGTTCGAAAAGGAATACGGCATAGCTGGATTGCGATGCGCGCGAGGAGGGTAGGAAGGCTCCTGCGATTCATACTCGGACGGATACTCATGATGGTGGTAATCAGGGGAGGTACGGCTCTTGCCCTTTCCCTCACCCGCTGCTGCTGCGGCAAGCGCAGTGCGTGACGTGGGCATCTTCTCGCCGCAAGTTGTACAGATATATTTGACCTGGTCGAGGATACGCCCACACTCAGAGCAGTCAGAGACCTCTTCTGGTACTAGAAGGTCATGAGGGATGCCTGTGCCGTTGTCTGTATGGGCAAAATTCGATAAGAGGAATTGCGTAGTGCTCGGAATACAGCGTGGCTTACTATAGTGACCAAAGTTCACGACTTCGTAATCCAAATCTCCCGCAGATTCAGAGGACCTGGACCCGGTATATGTATAAAAGTATTTTCCACGCTCGTCCTTTTCAAGCAAGATATCGTTGGGGTCCCCATAGGAAAGTGGAGTGTCGGTATTGAGAGAGAAGTCATCGCTTATGGAAGGGGCAGGGACTCCGCCGAGCGTGGCCTTCATTCGGTTAGTGCTTTGGTCCTTCAGCCAGGCCTGCCCGATATCGGTCATGAGCATGGAGCGTTGATGAGGAAGAGAGGGCCCCTGCTGGTCCTCCAGTCTGAGACGTGCAAGTACGGCTGATGGGTCATCTGCATAGGCCTTTTCGGTGTCTGCTAGGCTGTCCGAGTTAGGTGCGTTTGTTCGCGTGTCCCGGGTGCCACTCTCGGTCGCCTCATCCTCTCTGGATGACACGCGAGAGCCAAAGGAGAGGATACGCGACCGAGAGGGCTTCGGCAGTAGCCGAGTTTGACTGGAGCTGCAATCAGCGCGTGAAGTGCCATTCAAAAGTTTCTTGATCAAGGACGAGTCGCCCCGACCCTGACGAGGAAGACCACAGCTGTCTTTCGAGCTCACTGTCACGGCATCGTCATCCTGGGGAGAGCTAGAAAGCTCCCCCGCGGAAAACGAGACCTGGCTTCCTTCAAAGGGGTCCTCTCTGCTGGCCAGTGAGGCAGTATCCGAGAGACTGGGTCCGTCATAATCGATACAGATTTGGACGTGCATCGTTATTTTGTGATGCCGCGAGGAGCTGCGGGACAGGAAGACGGAGCCTGATGAAGTGACGGAACTTTCGTCGCCGGAGTGGTAGTAGTCAATAGCTTCGTTCAATGTGATTTCGTTGTCAATGAAGTTCGACTCTCCGTAATCGTCCTTCCATTGTATTGTGAAGGGACGCGCAGCCAGGTCAAAGCGTTCTTCGATCTAAGAAATAGTATTTCAGTGTGTGAGAAATGACAAAGAGGGGGAGGACCTTCTCCTTGAGGCCATCATATGTGCAGAATCGCGCCGATTTGAAAGTGAGTTTCTGGTGATAGGAATTGTATTCGCATTTCACGGCCAGTGGCTTGTCTGGACGTTCGGATCCCAAGGAGCTTGACGAGGGGCCAGATTCATGATTCATCTCTGCGCAGTAGAACGGTGCCAATCAAAGTCCCAGGTCAACTGCCCGCCGTTCCCAGGAGCGCAGCAGCCTGCCGTTAGTGCATTAGCGCTTGATCATGATTACGTAAAATTTCATCAAGTCAGCAGGCTCACTGGCAGGCTTCAGTCCCGCACTGCACTGTCCGTTTAATCTCGGGCTGACGTTACCAACCTCTTATTCTCGTGCTACCTCGCAGCAACCCCACAACCACATATTCTCGGCTATTGGCAATGGAAGGTAATGCGGAAAGGGCTTATTTTTTTTACTCCGCGCATTTCGGGTCGTACGTTGCCGCATTTTTGTGAGATCGACACGATATTATGATGCCCTCCTCCTTTCCCCCCTTTTGTTTGATGGTCCATCCTGCGGTAGAGCCAGAGACCTCATCTTGTCTTTGCGTCATCTCTTTTATCTATGCCGTAAGGACAGGCCAGTGGCATCACGCTCAAGTTCCAACCAAGCCTCAGGCTTCCTTTCACCACAGACGGCTGTCCTCAAATACCGACCGACCCGTCCGCTATTCTGTGCTTTCTTGTAAAGGGTGAGAGGCACTGCAAACCAAACTACGACATCTATGCCGATGGACACAGGAGAGGGGTACATCTCTCCTTGATTCTATCAGCCATTTAGGGCAGGACCGAACGAAGCGTGCGCAGGCGTGCTTTTAGGAACACGTTACATAACCCGGATGTGGCTGATAACAGAACTTCACCTAATCATTCGTTGGTTGTGGCAACAGAGCGCGTTCTATTACTCTCGTTGTGCTCTTCCATTTTTACTCACTCGCAGGCTACAACGGTATCTATAACCTGTTGTCTCCTGACTGTTTTCCGCGTGCAATAGAAGGCACGGCCGACTCGGAGGCTACCTTCTTGAGGTTCCCCGGAACTTGTAAACAGGTAGCCTCGTCGGCGCCATAGCTTAATGCCATGCTCTGCGTGGTCGCCAGTTGAACTGTGTGCGCTGTACCGATACATAGCGCTCTTATAGATCTGAGAAACACATCTCGTTGGGATACCTGGGATCCGCGCCTTCCTCTGTTTGTCCCGGTTGGCTGGCAGACCACAACATGGTTGTCTGCCGAACTGGACTTCCGCGAAGGAGCCCCTGCATGGCGATGGCAACTGCGGTGGTGCGATAATAATGCCGACTCGTTGCGCGTCCGCAAATAGCATGGAAAATGCTGTCACCATACAAACAAATTTCTTACTCCTAAGCTTGGAAACCTACAGCCCTTGTGCTGAATGAAATATTATCGCAGTTGCTATGGACTCGCAACTACCTGCCCGAACTTCTTGTCTTGTGAATTGGTGCTGCCTTGACACCCCAGTAAACTCCCATCCTCGGGCCCGCGGCTTGCCATCTCGGCAAGGGACAAACTATTCCTCTTCTTCCCAGTATAAACGCGTTTCAGAGATTGGGGCACGATTAGGTTTTTTTTTCCAACTGATGGTGATAGATGTCCTTTTTCCATGCTTGAAGCTTTGAGAGGTGGCGTATATTCTGGGCCATCCGCCGGATGGCATCACCAATTCGATTAACTACTTTTTGTATCGCATCGTACGCCTTCCTCCTTGACCACATCATTTCCTCGTCTTCAGTGTATAGTGGTTCCTATCATGTGACGCCGCCATAGATTAAACTAGGCCCTTATGTATGGAACACTCCTACGCCGCGAAATACATTACTTAGAAGTTGGAAAATATCGAACTATCTACGGCTAAACCCTCTTTTTTTTTTTTTCTATTTGAATCTCTATTCTATGTTTATCACACATCAGCATCAGAATGTGAAGTATAGGAGGCGCAGGCGTTGGTTGTTGGGTATAATATTGAGGCATCAGCCCGTCAATCAATATACATCGGCGATTAGATTGGAAAGGATGAGGCGAATCGAAGCACGAGAGCGCTTCAATTATTTGTCGGTGGCGTTCTGCCCTCAGGCTGATACTGATACCCAATTCGGGTGAGAAGCACTTAATTACTGCTTGGCTACACATTGTTAAAGCAGGCCCTTAGATCTGCGGAGGTGCTACGGCAACGTTACCACTCAAGGTACGGTATCCATCGCTTATGAACTCAGAGATGACGTCCGGTGGTCGGGCCCGGTCGGGGCCTCGGAGCATATTAGTACAACCAGGTACCAGACAGCTGCTGGGAGAAGCGTGTCCATTGATTGCGGGAAAAAAAACTTGGGCAAATTACTTGGCTTGGTAACTAACTCATGTCGCATACTGCTTACGATCTGGTGGACGAACGAACTTATCCCCATTTACCTACACCACAATGCGGATATGATAACCGTGCGTCTATATGAGAAGTCACTCGCGACGAGCGTATAAAAGCAGGACCAAACAGGGGGGTGAGCAAGGGCCACACCACCACGCGATGAAATCCGCTCTCGTCTTTGTAGTATTCTCCGCGTTGGCTGCTGCCGTGGGCGCGGTAAATGTACACGAATGCGTGCACAAGCATGGTCACAAGCATGGTCATGCGCATCATAGCTCGGGCACACCCTACGGGGGTCAACCACCCACAAGCCACGCTTCGCCACCCACAAGTAGCTCTTCGCCACCCACAAGCAGCTCTTCGTCACCCACAAGTAGCTCTTCGTCACCCATAAGTAGCCCTTCGGCACCCGCACCCCTCCGAGTCCCTTCGCAAAGTTCCGGGCAAAGCAATGGCGGTTGGCTACAGCTCGCCAAGGGCAACGCGTCCTTCACAACGTACAACGGATGCCAGACTCCCGGTAAGCTTTGTCCTTAAGGTTTAATGGCTGCCCCGCGGAGCCCATGCTGAACGTAACGTCTCCCGGTAGCATGCGGTAAAGTCGCGTACGGCTTCACGGCCGCGATCAGCGAGCTTACATTCGGTGCCAACGGTGACAAGGGTGCTGGTGACGCTTGCGGACGCTGCTTCAGATTGACGGGAAACTCCGATCCCTACACCACCAGCTTCCAGGGCCCGTTCAATTCCATTGTCGTGAAGGCTACCGATCTGTGCCCTTATGCTCCCAATGAGTCATGGTGCGGCCAGTCGGTCCACCACCCGATCAATGACCGCAACATGTCCGTGCAGTGAGTGATTTGTTTCTCTTTCTCCTTGTTGGGACGGGCGACATGCTGAAAAGAAACCGATCGCAGTTTTGATCTGTGCCAAGATTCGGGTGCCTCGGACGCGTTCTTCACGCAGGGCCGTGGTGCGCTGACCGGAAACTACGAAGAAGTATCTTGCAGCGAGTGGTCCGGTAAAGGTGATGGAGGTAGCCTGTGGAACCATTCGTGCCTGGACGGAGAAGACGCTGCGATGTGGCCGTCAACAGCATGCGGAAATCATGGTGCGAGACGTTTCCTCTGCTCACACTGCGATGCGGTTTTGGTTTATGTGTCTGTCAGGCATCCCACCCCCATGAAAGCACGACGCGCCCCAATATAGCAAGGGTCCGGATTGCGGGTCAAACGTGCTCGATGCATCGTGCGGAATTTTGGGGCTGATAATTGACTGAGCACCAAGTAATATTTTCACTTTAGGATACCCTAAGAGAATGTCGAATGTGATTTTCGCTCGTTTCGCTGAGTGGTGTCCCATAAGTTCTCGGTACCTAGCATGCGCCGCATCATTTCTGGGTTAAATTTTGGCCACTCGTACACACTAGAGAGGCTCAGAAAGAACGAGGGTACAGCTACCGGATTAACTCACCCCCGACAAGGAGTCCCGTCATCGAATAGCGATTGCGCCAATACCCGGCGCCAATTTTCACGCCAACCGAGGTCGTAGATGCGCACTTTAGTTGGGATTGGATAAATGCACTGTCCCTCCCAAGATTCTGGGCTATTCCACTGCGTAGTAGGAATCACATGGACGGCAGAAGCACTTGCAGAAAAACCTAATCTGTTTGAATATGGTATGCACACGAAGCGGTCTGCGGAAATCCGGGCCGTTTTTCCCGTTCGGATCATGGCGAAGCGGCGAACGCTTTCCTGGCCTCTAGTCACATCTACCGCAACAACGATAATCATCGACTACCATGGATTAACCTTGTGTTATCACGTAGACATAGAAATACGCACAACGGCAAATATCCATAACAAGGTTGCAGCGCCTACGAGGACTATCATGCGGACATGCGGCTGGGCAATGTGAGAGCCACTAAGCCCCGAGTCGGGGCCACGCTGAGCCCGTAGCGTGCGGAGGCCGAGCAACGTGCCGATAACCCAACGTCCCGGGGGGCCACCGCATAATATCCACGAGTAGGGGCGATCCCACCACACATCCGTTGCCCAGGCGTCTGCATGGGACACTGCCAGCGCGGAGACGACGTGTGCCCTTAGCATCGGCAAGATTGGTAGGCTAGCAAGAGGTACGGTGACTGATGTCAGGACGAGCAATGCTAGGAATGATTTCAGTCGTCTCGTGGTAACACAGTTTCCTAGCTGATACAGTACGACAAGGTGTCAACAGATGACAATACGGATTCGACATTGGACCTCGCTTACCCAAGGACAGTGATGATCAAACCCTACGCGACACACGCCACACGTTGAGCAATGATGCACTCCAGGCGGCTTCCAGCGCATCTTGCAATTATCCTTGACGCAAAAATCGAAACTTCCATCGGAGCGGCACTCGTAGGGCTCGGTGAGGGACTGAGGTTCAGGAGCTGCGTAGATGGGCACACTGTGCGTAGCACGGCCTGAACAAGCGTGTAGATATACTATTGCGAGGAAGGGGAAGAGTGTTCCCACTATCGTCATATAAATCGCTACTCGAATAGACCCTACCTTAGTGAAGGATCCAGAGTTGTTACCAGGATAGCAGAGCTGACCTGCTGCAATGTAGCGTTCCTCATGACGGGCTAACCACCCAACTGTGGGGAGAAAGTCAGTTGCCAAAGAGGTGACACAAGGTCGGGACGTACCGCCGACCTCCAATAAGGAGGTGTACCACCCGAAGCTTTTCGAGGGCCGATATGAAGGCAATATTTTTAAGGCGTCGGGCTGTGCACGCACCCGATAATGGTGATGACAAGTGTTTGGATGCAGAACTCGAGTGCCCGAGTCCCATACGCTCGACGATTGGAACTGTTGTGATGCGGTTGCATTGAGTCAGGATTGTGCTCTGCTGGTGGAAGTGGTGACACCACCAGAGACTTGTCGTGGCTTTACTATAAATAAGGTTAAGGAAGGGCCATGGAGTTGGAGATTAAAGCAAGCTCCGCTGCGCAGACCCAGGCAACTGGGAGGAAGTGATTACGTATTTTAATTTTGCAACGCTGAACGCACCCACAACGGAGGGCGTACTTGACAGGTCCGGCATGACAGCGCAGTTCATTCGAAGTCCGGAAGTCTACAATACGGCCTGGAGACCCTCATAATGAGTTGCCCTGCCACATCCTGATTGGGAGACCTCCAGTTAGTCTTGCCACGAACCACCATCATCCCCCCGACTCCCTTCCTTCAGTTATGCTCTCATTCAATGCCCCAACTTGGCAGACATCCCTCCTTTCTGCCGCACAGCAACGCAGCGGGCGACGCGGCTCATCTTCCATTTTAGATCGCAGGCGCACGGCCAGCGAGGTGCTACCCCGATTATACCTCACAGACCTCTTCACCGCGCGCGATGAGACACAGCTCTCAAGCCTCGGAATCACCCATGTCGTCTCAGTCATTGAGCACGCACCGGCGTTCCCGCAGACGCAGTCGCTCCGGACGTTACATATCCCACTCTCGGACACTTCAGACCAAGACATCCTGGCGCATCTGCCAGTTACCACTTCGTTCATCCGCGATGCGCTGGCAGAGGGCCCAGACTCACGTGTCCTAGTCAGTTTCTAATGATTTATTATACTACCCTTGTTCTCGATTGACCGATTTCATCCAGGTTCACTGCCTCATGGGCATCAGCCGAAGTGCGACTGTTGTATGCGCTTACCTCATCGCCACGACGAAAATGACACCTGACGAAGCGCTCGCCGCTGTCAAGGCAAAACGTGGCATTGTGTGCCCGAATCTGGGGTTTCGACGACAGCTGGAGGAATACGCGAGGCAGGTACAGCGAGGCAAGGTTCGTGCTCGCCCCATTAGACTTGGGGAGAATGTAGCGGAGATAATCCGCAAGTTCACTGGGGGCGCACAGAAAGGGCCCAATCTGAGCACCACCACCATGAGCACCACCACCTCGACCACTGCTGTCCCTCTATCTTTGACATCTTCACAAGTTGGGGTCGATAACGCATGATCGAGGCCTTAAGATCTTCTGTCCATGAGATAGTACATGGGTTGGTTGATGATTCGTCGGATTTGTTATCAAGCTACAGAGATTCTCTTACTGTACAATACTACTTTGATCACCATCCATTCAGGGAAATCATCTTACGCAAGTGTGATGCCGAAAAAGGTTAAATATCCCAAGTTAGTTCCCGACGACGTGGCTTTCTGCGGCCCAGATCCGTTCTAACGGAGAAACATGAAGGAAGAACTTGCATAACAAATCGCCGGGCTTCGCTTCCCTCGAGTCATCAATCATGACTCGGGTCTCGATTAGTCTCCCGACGACTTGATCGGATTGGTCGGGCAATTCAGTGAGTCACGTCCATGATTCGCACCGCCCTGTCGATGATCAGCGACTGCCAGTGCACGCTGTGCATAAGTCGTAAGTATAAAGCCTTGCTATGTACGAACAAACCTATGTTACGTCCTCATGAATTTCGAGGTAGATTTCCTTGAGCTGTCCTCCTACCAACACCAAAACTCCCTGCTATCCACCCCACAACAACCTGAGATGCCTGACCACTCTGCAGCCAGGAACAAACGAGTAGCCAGCAAGATAGCCCCGCGCTTGTACCTAACCTGCCTTGCGACCGCCAGCGACGTGATCCAGCTGGCTAACCTCGGAATCACCCACGTCGTTTCTGTCATCGAGGACGCGCCAACTTTCCCGTCCACCTTCCCGCTGCGCACGTTGCACGTCTCTTTGTCCGATTATGCCGATGAAGATATCCTTACCCACCTCCCCGCAACGACGTCTTTCATCCGCGGCGCCCTCGCAGAGAGCCCGAGCAATCGTGTCCTGGTGAGTACTGGCCTGTGCCACGCGGCGACAATCGCACCTGGTACTGACAACAACCAACCTAAACAGGTGCACTGCTTCATGGGCATCAGCCGGAGTGCGACCGTGGTGATCGCGTACCTCATCGCCACCACCAAAATGACACCGCACGAGGCGCTCGCGGCAGTCCGGGCAAAGCGAACTATCGTGCGGCCCAACCGCGGCTTCATGTCCCAGCTACAAGAGTACCATTCAAGGCATTCCGACTCTTTGCAGGCCAGTCTTGTCGACGAACCCCCAGATAAAAATGGCGCGCGGGAGAAACAAAAGGCGCCCCCGGGCTATGGCACGTGGAGTCCTAAGGACGCGGCGAAGGTCTACATGCACAATGCTCTAGCCGCGGTGACATTCCTGCCTTCGACCGCGCTTCTCCAGCAACGTCTCACAGGGTGGGAATATCGGAAGTTTGAGAGTCAGATTTCTTGATTATTGCTCGCCAACTTCTTACATCGGCGGGCCAAGCCACTATCCTTCTTTTCCCTGGGACTACATCGGTACCCCACGACAACTGATTGACAACTGCGGGGCCGCCCTCACAGACCGTAAACGTTGTCACTGGACTAGGACAAGTTCCTTAACAGTAACGGTCAAGGTGACGGGCGAGTTGCTCTGAAAGAGCACCGAGATTTGTATCTAGATGAGGGCATCTTCATGTACAGTGCAGTACATCTTTGCAGGTCATTTAGGGTTATATTACTACCTGTCGTGGTCAGTCGCGATCCATTCTAAGGGACGAAAAGGTTATACTCATACTGTGACGGCCTATTGATATTGCGTCTGTTTCAACAGGGCCTAACGCAATTGCCTCATGAATGTATATCCGACCCATGGATAGTTGTCTGAACTCTCGTCGGCGCCAACAATAAGAACGTCCAAGTTATCGTAACGTTTGAAGAATTGTCCATCATACCCTTGATATCCTACTTTTCGTAGTCTCGTTCGTCATCTCGATCCGAAAGGCACTTGTTCTGGATGGGATAACACTATCTGCTCGTGCCCAGATATTTTCGCAGGTGACTATACGTACCGGCCATGAACGCAGGAACTCATGTCTCCCATCAAACTTTCGTGTACTCGTATCTAACGTTATTCGTCTCATACGCCATCTCGTTTGTAATATGTTCAATTGATGATAAAGGCAACTAAATCGTCACACGATGTAATTTATGAATGAACGAACTCGCACGAAAATTTGAAAGTTTTTGATCGAACTTGTAATTGTTTATTCAACTTTTCCCTTTCTGATTCAATAGCCTTGCGCTTTCCGAGAGATTTCGCAGAATGCTTGACGCTATTGTAGTTGCTCTAGTGAAGTTTCATGTATCCCGAACGAGATGAGACACCACATTGGTCAACGCTGTTGTTACTGCATACCACAACTGATTGGAAGGATCACGTAGGATTAGATTAGAGCGATCAACGGCACTCGCTACCTCCGCGGCCACTATGTGGTCTGACTTTCCACGTGGCGTCCCCTCAGACGGGGGTGGGTGCGGTTATCACTGCTGTGGTGGCAAGACCCCGGAGCTGACTGTAGTCCTGCCCAGATGACGGCGCAGTTGTTGGCTGTGTCGGTGTCGGTGTCAATGCCAGTCCAGGAGACAGAGGCGCAGAAGTTGCAACCACAGCTAAAACTGTGTGGTGAGGGGAACATGCCGGTGAGGTGGGTGATGGTGCCACAGCTGAGGCGAGCTGCCGTGGCCCGTGGGACGCGTCTGACAGATAGGATGCCACAGCCTGGGTGATGGTTCTTTAGGCATGCGGGAGAGACAGGTGCATCCATACGCTGGCATCGTCGGCCCCGTGGTTCCGCCGTCTGACTGTCGTGGGATTGGTACTCACATCATCGCATCCAAGCCTGCTATTTGCGAGGCGAGCGTGGCAATGTTCGATCCGGACAGACTTCCACTCGTGCCCTACACGACAGGATACACAGTGGCCAAACCGTCAACTGAAGTTGGAGGCAAAATAGATTTAAGGCGACACGGCGCTGGCCATATCCATATGTGGTGATGGTACTTTGATATGTATGTAAGCCTCCTTCATTCTAAAAAAGGTTAATTTCTAGTTCGAAAATGACATGATTGGTAGCATTTTAGTCCTAACTTGCACAACGGTGGTATGACTCAGTTTCACTTTCTGAGCGACGATTGGATTGGTTGAAGTCCGGTGAGTCACATCTCTATCGTGCTGCCCTATAAGTCAGTGCATCGCAAGTATAAAGGCTTTGTACGAGGGGAGGAAACCTACTTCCACGTTAATCTTTCCTGCAGTCTGTCCTCCTATCAGCACAGCACCAAAACACCCTGGTATCTATCACACAACAAACTCGAGATGGGACGTGGCCGCTCTGCAAAACAACTTGCCAGCAGAATAGCCAGCAGGGTGGCGCCGCGCTTGTACCTAACGTGCCTAGCGACTGCCCGCGATGTGGTCCAGCTGGCTAATCTTGGAATCACCCACGTCGTTTCTGTCATCGAGAAAGCGCCAACCTTCCCGTCCACTCTCCCTCTGCGTACGCTGCATGTCTCTCTGTCCGACTCTGACGATAAGGACATCCTTACGCACCTCCCCACCACAACGTCCTTCATCCGTGACGCCCTTGCGGAGAGTCGGAAAAATCGTGTTCTGGTGTGTACGGCCCTGGGTACGCAACAGCACCGCGTCTGATAACTTGAAACCATCAACAGGTGCATTGCTTCATGGGGATCAGCCGGAGCGCCACTGTGGTGTGTGCCTACCTGATTGCCACGAGGGAAATGACGCCAGACGAGGCGCTCGCGGCAGTCCGCTCAGTGCGGGCCATCGTGCGGCCCAACGGCGGCTTCATGTCCCAGTTACAAGAGTACTATTCGATGTGTTCTGACCCTTCGCGAGCCAATCTTCCCGACGAGGCCCCCGATGAACATGGTAAACGGGAAAACGAAAACGCGCGCTGAGGGTATAGCACGTGGAGTAACTTACTAAAGACGCGACGAAGGGCTCTAGCCACAGTAACGTTCTTGTCCTTGACAGTGCCCTAGCACCATCTCGTAGAGCGGAAAAATAGGAAGTTTGAGAATTGCATCTCTTGATTCCTGCCCACCGACGCCCTTTCTTGCGGGCCCGAGCCACAATCGCTTCCCTTTTCTGGGACACCAGTGCTCCACAGGCAGTATTCGACGACTGCAGGTTGCCCTTATCGATCGTAAATCGTGCCTCTATACTCAATATCACGGAACAAGTTCGTTAACGGGGTCGTCAAAGCGAAAATAGGTAGACTGCTCAGAAGAACACTAGAAATTGATCTCGATAGAAACACAGATCCTAGCCTGCGTCATTTTGTATATGTGAAGGCTGGTCACAATTTACATTATACTGTACAGTACTTACCATCTAGACTGCGATCTGCACCTCTTACAAATAGACGAAGATTCATGATACATCTTTCCAAGTAGTTTTGGGCGACATTGTCGACAGTCTTGGGCGGCTGTGACCCATTCCAGAAGCAAGGAAAGGAATCTGAACTACAGGAATATGAAGAAATGGAGGTGTTGACCTGGGACAGACTCAACTTGTATAACAGTAGACACGCTGTAGAGCTCAGTGTACTGTAATCGACCAAAAGATACATACACTTCAAGTTCCCACGATTGGCCATGTCTTTATCTGTCCCATTCTCACGTTCGACACCACGAGGACTAGTTGACTTCCCAGCTTTCACTGCCGCATCCTTATATTCGAATAAGATCTTCGGTTGCTCATCATATATGCCGTGTGTCTCCTCACTGTTGGAATATGGGCTCAGTCTTTGAGAGAAAGACTATATATTTAGTGTATCTACCTGTTGGAATATGGGCTAGGTAGGTACACGTTAGTGAAAGTAAGGAGGGACGAGAATGGTAATGCTACTGACCTCAGTCTTTGAGAGAAAGACTGAGGGACTACTGGCAGACAGTGTCGTACTATAAGTATCCGTAACGAGGGTAATGTCCGGGTGAAAATAATTTTATAGTGAGTTGAGATGCATCAGGATTCAGGACGATCAGGTCGTCCATCTCAATCCGGTTCTGCCGGCCCGGCCGTTGGCACGCCGCAGCGTGTGGCTGCACCTCCTCCAACACTCACTCTACACCCCACTTGCCATCCCTTCGACGCGTGTCAACTCAATTCTTTCAATTTCTTTGCTACCCCCCTGATGTCCCTGACTCACCCTCGAAGCTGCGTCTTCTTCCCACTTTTCATTCCATAGTATTCGATCATGCCTTAGAGGTGTATAATGCCAGCAGACAAAGAAAGATCTCTCCGCGCACGCCCTCTCCACCCAGCTACAATTTTGTGACTCTCCCGGCTCCATTCTTGCCGTGCTCCGATTATTCGAACTACAGTAGATAATGGCTGCTATCTAACCTTGCCATTGCGACCAGGAAATTAGGGGCAAGGACGGACGTGTGAGTTTATCCCTGACGATATGTCGTTCTCGATTCGCCCTTATCCAGAAAGGTATCTGAAGACGCTGGCTGGAGGGACGGATATCAAGGATGGACTCAAGAGACTAGACACGCTGACACATGAAGAGGCTCGGATGAGATATATCTGTATCCTATCCATTAAAAATGTGTAGTTTGAAGTCTGGTCAACATGACTAATGAAGACTGTTGCAGGAAAACGTCCTTGATATACTATTTTTTATCCACCTCCGTGTCTAAGCCCTTTTCATCAGACGAGCCTGTCATCTCTTGTGCGGGCGCCTGCCCAACCACGCCCACGCCGCGCAAAAATACACACAACATTGTACCTGACACAAAAAAACGAAAGGAATAGTCGCGTCATTAACCAAGATCAAGTCGAAGGGACCTCAAACACGCACAGAGTGCTCCGAATGCGAACCCCGTCCACATCGCAGCTTTATACGCCTTGAGCTGCGCCTCCATCGGCGCGTTATCTCCTTGTTGATCCACAGAGACACCGAGGTGGCGAGATTGGGCCCTCAGAACGCTGTTGAAGACGATCGTGGACACGCTCAGGCCAACTGCGGACCCAATCTGCGTCATCGCCTGGAACAGCGCACCCGCGACGCTCTGCTCGTGCGGCAGCGATATCTTGGAGATAAACAGCGTCCCCGACGCGAACGTGAAGTCCACGCCAAGTGCGATGAGACAGGCAGAGGGGAATCCGAAGGCCCAGTATGGTGCGCTTGGGTCAATCACAGCGAAAAAGATGCTCGCACATCCGGTCATGAGTGTGCCGACGGCTGCAAAGAAAAGGTGGGAAGAAGAAACAGGTCAAGGGCGCCCATTCCAAGGAGAGGCGGAGGATAAAGACGCACCGACTATGTAACAGACGTCGATGCGCCCAACGATGAGTGCGATGATGATATTTGCCAGGATGCCTACGAAATACATAGGCAACACGCGGAACATGGTTTGAATCGGGGTTAGGTTGAGGTAGGTCTGGTAGTATAGCTGTACCCATACGACCCAGGAGGTGAACGCTGCCCAGTTGACGCATGCTATGATCTGCATCACGGCAAAGCGACCATGAGCACGGGTCCACATGGACAGTTTCATCAACGGTGGTGCCGTCCAGCGTGTGCGGGGGAGATCCGGATTCTCAAGCCTCCACTCCAAGTAGTACTGCCAAGTAGCAAACAGCAGGACGAGAACGATGCCAGCTCCGAGGAGGGCAATGATATCTGTGTATGAGATAAAGCGTGAAAATTATATGCACGAAGGTGGAGAGCTCACGTGGATTCCTCAATCCTTTGCGTGCGGTGGGGAGATCGCTTAGAACAAATACAATGAGAATAAGGCCAGACGTGATCAGAATGGCCCCAATCCAATCTACGCGCCTATCTTCTTCCGTCGAGGGCTCGTCCTTGTCAATGGTAAGGAATCCCAAGATCATGCACACGAAGGAAAAACCCGAGAACAAGTACAGTGGACTTCGCCAGCTGGGGCTGTAGCGTAGTCAGATTCACATTGACTGTGTGAGATGTCTGCACCTTCACCTGGTCAGCTGAGTGAGAATACTACCGAAGACCGCTCCAAAGACCGCTCCAATTGGAGCACCCCCAGCGAAGGTGGCAAATGCGATGGAGCGTGCAGGACCGGGGGGGAATGCCCTCGCTAGAATACCAAGCTAGTGGATCCTTTCGATGTCAGAATGGGGAAACGGCCAATCAAGATGCGACTTGCCGAGGCTGGGATCATAGCTGCCGCACCTATTCCTTGTATCCCTCGCAATACATCGAGGGTTATCGCAGCTACCCGTACAAGACAGTTCATAAAATGTAGGGGAGATGTAGTGTAGAATTGAACGAACATACAACGTGCGAAACCCGAAGCGAGACCAAATACGGCCATAATCAAATAGCCAACAAGCCAGACAAGTTTGCGGCCGTAAAGATCTGCAAGCCGCCCGCAGAGAAGAAGGAAACAAGCCTATGCACAAGGTGAGCCAAGCTAAATGAGACGCTGCCGCATGGTATACCCACCGAGCTGATGGTGTATGCACTGACGATCCATTGCAACTTGTCCTTCTGGATATTCAAATCTTTGCCAGCATAAGGAATCGAAATAGCGACCGTTGGACCCAGAGCAATATTCACCACCATAGAGCTCGTACATGCTGCAACGATACAGAGAGATGAAAAAAGGCTGCGTGTTGGCTGTTGGGGTTTCGGACAGGGACTGCGGTGGTCCCCACTCTTCTCGCCCCACATAGTGAGACTTTCGACGCCAGAGGAGACTGAGTGCACTGGCATCTGAGTTACCTTCCTAGGACCCGGGAAGTCAACAGGCGAAACAGGGGACGATGTATCGAGCACAGAGGGCATGATGGGTCGTGTTACAAACCGTAGTCGGCTCTGGTACACACAGGAGAAGTCAGAACCCAATGCAGGGCAATGACCGCACTGGAATGACGGGCCAGGTCATATAAGCAACCCAACCGGCCGTAATAGGCGAACGACACCCAACGCAAAGGTGACGCAGTTAACGACCCTTGACGACCACCCACTGGGGACTCCCCCGCGACTATGATTGTTGATTACTTGGGAACCTCCGCATCATTGGCGCTTTTGGTGCTGGCCGCTGACCCAGATTCGGGTAATGTTCCGGGGACTGCCAGCATCAAGGGGAAAACTAGGTGACACGTCAACACCGACCTACTTTTGCGTCTATCCAAGGCTGTGATTACTACCGAAGATGCAAATTTGTCCGCTGGAGCGGCAATGATCTTGCTGCAACGCTCCGCGGATGGGCCAGTAGATGTTCTTCGGGATAATAGCAAGAGTAAGCTTTTTGTAAACCGACATTTGCATCAGTCAGCATTGGCACTGTTCTGATAGTCCTGACATACCTACACCCAGGTCCTATCTCCATAAGCAATGCGGTGGCCTCATTTCTACAGAAATTCTGAGTGATTGGTGATTGCCCGTTGCCACCGCCCGTTATAAACTGTACCGACTACAGCGAACACGCGACCCATTTGGCTGTGAGGGCGGATTGGCTGACCTAGAAGTACTAGGACTGTAAATTGGCAATCCAGAACTTGGACTCGGATAGATTGCGAAGGGAGGAGACAATTACAGGGTCGTATTGAATGATTTTTCACCAATCGACTCGGAACGGTGTTAGTAGTCGGACTCAATGCCCCATTCTTACACGACTCTCACCGTGTAAAACTTAAAAAAAGAGTTTGAATTGTGCCAGTGGGGTGCCAGTGCAAGATAAATGTGAGTAAACTTTATCACGGCACCCCCATGACCTCCCCAGGCCTGTGGCCTGCCCCCGGTCACTGACCGAGGCAAGTAGAGTTCTGAGGTCTGTCCGGTCATCCATACAGTTGGCAGGGAAGTCAGGGTGTTCCACCAATGCCGTTGAGCGTACAGTATACCCTCGATCACTGCCAGGCTCCCGGCCCGCCCATCGTCCAAGACGTCATCAAGGCTATCCTTCAATTCAAAGGCTTACCTGTATTTTGAAGTTCGGGGGTGCTGATGAGCAAAGCCAACGTCACCCAAAAAGATGCCAGCACTCTGAATCAAGGCCCAACTCACATTATTATGGATGCGTTCATCGGTGAATGTCCAAACACTCCGGCATTCGACCCACGTCTGAATGGGTCCTTGTGAGGGATCTCGTTGACCTGTCTGCATATATCTGTTACCGTTCGTCCAGAGATCGTTATCCGGACCACCTTTGAAACCTTAGCATTCACGCTGTCGCTGCGTGACCAAAGTGGACAACTTGAAGAGGCTGTTTTTGACTAAGTCTCGTCTGTTGATGACGAGAGGACTCGGATGGAAGGAGGAGGATAAGAATCAAGTTTCTGAGAAACTCTTCGAGAGGGACAGCAGAACGTAAGGATATCACTGCATTATGATACGCTCGTGGCACTTGCCCACACATGGTATATCACCGTGGCCACTGGCAGCATATAGATTCCGATGGGTCTCATATCAAGTAGTAACTATACAACACTGTCTCCTACCAAGTGTCCGGCACATTCTTAAGGAGCTTCCTGAATCCCTGGATGAGATCTTCTGTCTGGGCGTATCCTAGAGGAAATTAAGAAGGCGAACCAAAAATATGATACACATCGTCTACACAATGGCCCGCTTGGTGACTGGACCACTTTATGCGGAGCGGAGGAGCTTGGGGATGTCCTTACTGTTGACCTCGACGACGCTGGAGGGATCCAGAAGCTGAATACAGAACGGCGCTGGCACGATCAAGAATAAGCTGTGTTGTCTGCGTGCTCCATCCTAATTGCCATCGTCGACGACCGGGGATCTTGTATTATGCAACCTTCTTACTTCTCTGTAAAGCCTGCTGCTCAATGCTTCGTACTCCATCCTGAAAAGAGAGCGGTCGTGGTCATAACGGATTTGCGTGGCTTTTGCGCCGGCAAGTCCGGCGGCAACGGACGGTCCGCCATACCTGATCGCGAACTCGCCGATGCCCGCGAGTGTCGTAATCATCTGCTGCGAGATTGATGTCTTGTTGGTCCAGTCATTCGGATCGGATTGCTCGAGCAACGTCAGCAGCGTAGTGGTCAGCGAGAGTGATTCTATCGCGAGACCCTGGGGGTCGACTTGAGTGCGAATTGTGTTGGCCTCTATTGGAGGGATATTGGGAAATAGGTAGAGTTCATCAGCAGAGAAGGAAAGATGTGGGCCGTAGTGGGAGATTTAAAAACGGGTTTTGAGCAGGACAGTCTCGTGGACTGGGAGCAAGGTCACAACAAGAAATGCAGAAGACTAAGTAAACCGTACTTGGCAGGCCATGTCGGTCTTGACTTGAAGTGCCAGAGTTCTGTCAACCTATGCACGTCTTCCAGCAGGATCGCGTCTTCGTTTTGTTTATCCCAATACGGTCGTGCGCCTGGAGATGCTATAGCAGCGTATAGATCCCATAGACCCACACCCACGAACGTGGCCTCAGCCTTATACACAACCAATGTGGGGTCAATGGAGTCCAGCTGTGTGACAGAGACACCACGAGCCTCGGTGGCTGGCGACGTGGTAAATACATAGATGTATGTCGATGAGGTGCTTCTACTCACTGCATTTCTATTTCGCCTCTGGTTCTCGTAGCAACGAGGAAAAGTAGATATAATTGCGACGGATATGACTCAGGATTGACTCCTCCTGGGCGGTGGATCGTTCGGCGGCGGGTTGAGGCAGCTGTAAGGCCCTAGCCTAGAAATTGTACTTCCGCCGGTGGCTGTGGAAGAAGTGGTAGCGTCCTGTAGCATCTGTTGGGACATGAGATACGATGTAGCATTCCGCTCCTCGATTGACTCGACGGTCTGAGAGAGACCGTTCAGGCGCAATCCGCTCGACAGAGCGCTCGATAACTACTTGGACCTTAAGCAGAGAGTGGTCGTCGAGGACAGCCGTATGATTCACTTGATAGAGCAAGCTATCCGAATCAGAAGGGCCCTAGTCGCTACAGCGCTTATTTCGATATGCCCTTACAGACCAAGGCAGCTGTGCTACTTTGTCCGACGATCCCTGTGTAGAGATCTGTATATCTCAGCCTTCATATAATGGGGTGCTAAATTCGACTGTCCGTGTTAGGTGCTCGCGGATAGCATGTAGCTCATCCAGTCAGATTATCGGAGTGGGTAGAATGATGATCCCCACCCTCAGTAATGAAGAATACTCGAGCGTGAGTGATTCCCTATTTAGATCGAATCGTATCCTCGAAACAGCGACACCGTTCCCATAGCCGGTTAGCAATGGAACACGTGACCGTCTCTTAATCGACTCGGACGTCTTCAATAGGCCGAGAACGATAGCAGCCAGTTGCTGTGCCAGGCTGCTCACCGTGCCATTATTTCATAATACACGAAGATCGTGGTGCCAGAGACTTGTTATACGCAGGCGCCCTGGATCCGTTTTTCGCGCAGATGAGTCGGTAGGGGATGTCTGCTGTCAGACTGCTGAGATGACGTGGGTGGCAATGATTGAATACACGATACGAATACTGCATGGACACGGTCAAACCGATTATCCTATCGATAGAGAAATGTGCTCACGCTTGACATGAGAGCACACGTAAGGTGGGCTGGGCCTAAGGTATGCGGGTTCGTCTGGAGAGCGTAGAAGGGATGTGGATACATCTATTATTGTCGTTGCGTCATTAAAAGTGCGGGATATTGTGACGGCGTCTCTAGGACTTTTCAAGCCCACCAGTGAATGTGAAGGTCGAACAACTATGAATGCCGGCGTACGCACTTTATCGGCCACCCTAATGTGGATAT
The DNA here is from genome assembly GCA_003314065.1 of Lactarius sp. MG50. Taxonomy (NCBI): domain Eukaryota; kingdom Fungi; phylum Basidiomycota; class Agaricomycetes; order Russulales; family Russulaceae; genus Lactarius; species Lactarius sp. MG50. The sequence continues at coordinate 25,082 of QLOZ01002540.1, read as the reverse complement.
TTGAGTTGCGGGGTCAAGTATTTCGAGCAGAATAGCACCATCGACTGCCGGGTCCCACTCCTGTCATAGTTCTGGTGTAGCCAGGATAAATTTCCAGGCATCAAATGGAATTGTGTCATCGGCTGCGAGTACATCGGGGACGACCCTATATACTGTGTCTTCGGACTTGGCGGACCTGCGATGAACGGTAACGTCGGGTAGCTCTGGGATGGACGAGCGGGCATTTCCCTTGGAGTTGAAAGGGGTGCTCTCCCTTGGGAGTGGAACATGCTTCTACTACTCAGGGGAGGAGGTGAGGAGGCGCCTGAAGGAAGACCGCGTCATTTAGCGCGTTGTACCACGCCTGTCGCAGGATAATTGAAGATGGAGATAAGAGCCAAGTCCAACGACAAGGATGTGCAGGAAAAATACCGTCATGTACATGGGGAAACGAGAAACCTGGAGTGAGCATGGTGAGGCAGAGAACCCGATTTCGATTTCCGAAGCGCGTTCTCCGGTTCTTGGTCACGTTGTTCGATTTGTATCACGGGACCCGAACCACGTAAACATCACCGCGGTCCGAGTCCGAGTCATACCTAGTAAGTTACAGCTGCTGCCGGCGGTCCAGTCATAGTACTACTACTGCTGTAGTTGTCGTACATCAACATGCTTCCTTGAGCTGGCGATATATAAATCACATAGTAGTCCAATCCGAACGTGCCCATCGCATTGAGGTTATGGCAGCCAGCGAAGAATTAGGTCGTATCCTAAGCATCCAGTCTCACGTAGCATATGGCTATGTTGGTGGAAAGGCTGCCACATTCCCGCTCCAACTTCTCGGCTACGACGTCGATGTAAGCTTCTCCTTACCTCGTTGTCCTATCAAATCTATCAACTCTTCCGAAGATTGTAAACACCGTCAATTTCTCAAACCATGCAGGTGCGTGTGACCATCCTATAGTAAATATTGGTGCCCACCTTGGTTAATATATCAATCGATAGGGTATCACCGGTCCAGTGGCACAAAAGCAACCCCCAAAGAGCTTGATGACATGTTCTTTATCTTGGAACAGAATGGGTTTCTCAAGCCTGCCCGGGTCTTGACCGGTAAGCACATGCGATAATGTCAAAATCGCTTACAATAGTTTTACACAATCTACCTAGGTTTCATATTCGGCGCAGAAGCTCTGTCCGCCGTGGCACGCTCTGTTATTAAACTGCTTCAGAATGATCCCCAAATCATATACCTATTAGATCGTGAGCGATAGTCAAGTCCATATCGGGGTTGCGAAAGCTGAGCAATTGTCATGGCCAACCTAGCCGTCATGGGTGATGCAGGCCAGCTGTATGTCTTGCCAGATGTCATCCCGATTTATCGCTCTTTACTACCAAAGGCAACCATCATAACGCCAAACTGGTTTGAGGCCGAGTAGGTTCTTGCCAGTTGGTTGCCGACCACATCACTCACCGGCCTAACCAGGACGATCACGGAGACGAAGATCGAAGACAGGACATCGTTGCAGAACGCACTCACGATTCTCCACGAAACGTATTCCGTTCCCAACGTCGTGATAAGCTCCATCCCCGTGGCAAAGTGGCTGAGGGACCTGACTCCGCCGCACATCCGCCCCACTACTATCAGCGACCAGGAGCAATCCTTGCTCTGTCTCGCTTCGGTCCGAGCAGCAGCGACAGCAGAGGGTGCCGGTGGGTCAAGCCCCCGCCGTCGATCGGCCGTCTACGCCGGTTGCGTCCCACTCATCCGAGGCTACTTCTCCGGCGTTGGCGACCTCTTCTCTGCGCTCGTCCTCGGCCACTATTTCCCCTCACTCCCACCACCCGCTCTTCCGGATACCAGCAATCCCCCGCCGCCGTTATCTTCCCTTCCGCCGCTCCCGCGTGCCGTTTCGCTTGCGCTAACTAAAACACACGCCATACTCCGTCTGACGGAAGAGCACGCGTCCTTACTCCCTCCAGAGGACCGCACGACTACGGACGACGAGCTAGACGAGGCGGACCCCGAGCGGCGCATTCGGCGGATGCGGGGGCGCGAGCTGCGTCTCGTCCAGGGCCGGAGGATCCTCAGTGGCGAGGCCATGGGCGAGCTGAGGTTGTTGAGAGAGTGGGACGATTTCTGGGGGTCGGATTAATGGCGGCATTTGTGGCAGGAATCTAGCAGGAATACGATGCTTCATCTCGTTCCTTTTGGAATACCATAGCCTAGTTCAATGACTAGTATTTTGACTGATATGTGCAGGCATTTGCCAGGGACTCGGCTGGCCTTAGTTCCAGCGCAGAAGTATTGGTGGTGGCCACCCAGCGTCAGGCGGGGGGTTCTTGAGTCTACTTTGTCTTATCCCACGACTCTGAAAAGTAGTACAGTCGAACCTCTCATAACCCATAGGTAGTTTAGTACATATTCCCTTATATTCTTATAGCACTCTCCATCCACCAACATGGTGAGTAGGGAGTTTCAGCCCCATACCCTCTCCATGGATGGTCCAGGGTATGGGTTATGGGGTTATGGCTGCGTTATCATGAATTTATGGGCTATGGGTCATGAGAGGTTCGACTGTATAAGGCGTTTCATATAGTTATCATACAAGTACATCCCGTCCACGCAGCTCAATTTTCTCCACGACCAAATTTGTCCAGGGCGCGCATGCCCTGCTCGTACCACTCCGAGTCCTCTCTTGACACCCAAGATTCTTCTCGTCCTTTCATGATGTCTGCCAAGACCGCGTCGCCGAGGAAGACCATGTGCTTTCTGCGTGGGGGATCCTCGATACGAATCTTGAATTTCTGAAATGATGGCAAGGTCAGCGTACGAAAAAAAAGAGAGCATCTCTTTTTCGAGCCTGGCGGTCCATGCTCGAGCCGCCGGAGAGCACGATGTACTTGTACTGTACAGCTCAGAGCGGTCTCGAAGAGCATCTCCGCGACGCCCGGCTGCTCGATGTCGACCAGGTGTGGCCAGAACATACACTCGGGCGCCTAGAAGCGCTCAGAGCCTACTTTGATCGTTCAGCCGTCGGGCAGCTGAAGATAGCGTTGGGTCAGACGGGGAGGAAAAGGGGAGGCCAGCCAGGACGTCACAGTCAATCCCTCTCATTCAGTTTCGATTCCTTACTTCGCGCCCGATGTTGTTATTTTCACCACGTCGCCGCTGTCACTGTCAGCCTACTTTGCTCCCTATTAATATTACGCTACCAACCAGACTTCCCTCCTTTTCTATATCAAAACAGCTCTAGTATCGACCCAATCACAGCCAAGTATCGGCGAGCACGCATGTATATAAATACGACGGCGACGGAAATCCTGATGTAAGGGCAGTTCAGTATTAATATTTCTGTTCTCGCCGAACGTCTCTTCGTGACCTCCCTTTTCTCCTCTCCTTGTTTCAAACTCTTCGATGCTCGACGCATCATCCCAGGCTACCTTCCCGTCGCGTGCTCCTGGTAGAACGGCTTGATTCACCCTTGCTTTCCCCCGCCGTCTCCTCTCCCCGCTCTCTCTCCCCCTTCGCCTCGGTCTCAGCCACCTCCTCGATCGTCGCGGGGCTCTTTCACGTCTTGGACTGCCCGTCTTGTCCGTCTCGGCCTGGCTAGGACGTTTCTGTTCTATCTCCTTGAACTCACGCGTGAGTTTGTCATGCGCACTGCACTTCATTGGTATTCTAGTTTTTGTCAATGCAGTGGTTGAGAAATATTATATAGTAGCTCGCTATGCTGGTTACACGGCGATTTGGTTACTTCTGTAGTATTAACATCGAAGGACCAAGAAGTTGTACTGTACAATAATAAGATGTTCGATAATAACCCTACATCGTCGTTCCATTCATGCCAGATTCCGACAATAATCTTGCAATCTCCCGCTCTCCGTTCCGTAATGCTACCTGAGATGGAGTCCGGCCTTCGTTATTCCATACATGGACATCTGCACCCCATTCGAGTAGCAGCTTGACAATTTCGAGGTAACCATTGGTTGACGCAAGATGCAATGGAGTCCAGAGATCCTGCTCCATTGCATTCATATCAGCGCCCTGGTCAAGTAATAGCCGCGCGACTTCGAGATGTCCATATCGTGTCGCAAAGTGCAATGCAGTCCACCCATCCTTCTCTCGGGAATTCACATTCGCGCCATACTGGATTAACAGCCTTGCAACTTCCATTCTTCCTCTCGACGCCATATGCAATGGGGTCCAGTGATTTGCATCCCGCTTGTTGACATCCGCGCCATGGTCAAGTAGTGACCGCACGACGTCAAGATTACCCTCTTCCGACGCGGTATGCAGCAAAGTTCCTTCACTGATTGTACTTGCGCTTTCCCCATAGCCAACTGGCTCTTCTACAACATCGAAATCCAGGTTTTTCAGTTCTGCGTCCAGTGGATTCGTCTCCGTGCCATCCCGACGTCCTACGCCCCTCATGTGCTCGGCTAGGAAATTGGCAATCTCGAGTTCTCCTTTTTCAAAGGCACCATCTAGGGGAGTCTCCTCTTTGCCATTCCATGTGTTCAAGTCTGCGCCGAACTCGAGTAAAAGTTTCACGATATCGAGATGCCCGTTCTGTGCTGCCGTGTGCAAGGGGGTTTCTTTGTCTTCGTTCTGCTTGTCAACATCTGCGCCGTGTAGAATTAGCAGTTTCACGACGTCAAGATGGCCGTTGAATGATGCGAGATGTAGCGGAGTCCACAGGTCCGCTTCCTGTGCGTTTACATTTGTACCGTTGTCAAGTAATAGCCGCACGATATCCAGATAGCCGTATCGCGAAGCTGACATCAACGATGTCCAGCCGTCGTTGTCACAGGAGTCCACAGCTGCACCATTTTGAAGCAACAACCGCACGACATCCAGATGGCCTAATCCCGAAGCTGACATCAACGGCGTCCAGCCGTCGTTGTCACGGGAGTCCACAGCTGCATCATTTTGGAGTAACAGCCGCACGATGTCCAGATGGCCATATCCCGAAGCTAACTTCAACGGCATCCAGCCCTCGTTGTCACGGGAGTCCACAGCTGCACCATTTTGAAGTAACAGCCGCACGATATCCAGATGGCCGTATCGCGAAGCTGACATCAACGGCGTCCAGCCGTCGTTGGGACAGGAGTCCACAGTTGCACCATTTTGGAGTAACAGCCACACGATATCCAGATGGCCGTATCGCGAAGCTGACTTCAACGGCGTCCAGCCGTCGTTGTTACGGGAGTCCACAGCTGCACCATTTTGAAGTAACAGCCGCACGATATCCAGATGGCCGTATCTCGAAGCTGACATCAACGGCGTCCAGCCGTCGTTATCACGGGAGTCCACTGCTGCGTCATGCTGCAGCAATATACATGCGACCTTGAGTTCTCCACCTCGTGATGCCTGATCCAATGGCGTCTCGCCCTCATGATTACGTACGTTGACATCTGCATGGTGTTCCATTAGGAACTCCACAATGTCACGACGCCCACCTTTGGATGCTTTGTGCAATGAACTGAGACCATTGTCGTCAAGGGTATCCACGTTCGCACCGTGCTTAAGGAGAAACACCGCAATGTCCACATATCCCTTCGCGAGCGCAGCATGCAACGCGGTAGTGTGATGCCCACCCCGGGCGTTGACACCCTGCGGATAGCCACCGACAACATCCTTCACGAGGCTACCAAATCCACATAGTGTGGCATAATACAATGGCCCGGCGTCTGCTTCTGTTGGGTGCGTCGCGAACATGGAGTCCATCAAAGGATGGTCGACATCGTATATCCAGATCCACGTTGCAAACTGTGGCTTGTCTGCGTCAAACAGGTGCTTCATAAGTTCGTGAATGCTCGACGACACATTCTCGAACCGGGCGTGGTCAACCCAGTGCTGAGCGGCGTAGATGGAGAGTGGAAAGTTCTTCATGCTGTCCTTGTCAACTTTGTCATCTAGTCGGAGTAGCGCGCAAAGGGAGGCCTGTGCGAGAATCGTATGTGCTGACTGGAGAACAATGTGATAGTGAGAGAGGCTCTCTCCCGCGAGGGCGAGGCGTTTCGATGTCAAGAATTCCTTTACCGAAAAATGAGAAAATTGCACGATCGATGAACCATTGACGTTGACAATGGAAATTAGACTTGAACATGCAGATAGAACAGCATCTTGAGCGTCCTCCAGGCGCCAACCGGTGTGATATTCTGGAAGCTTTCCGGCCTCGAACCGAATCGCAAGAATCTCGGCGAGCTCCTCGACACGAAGAGGACGAACAGCCACAGTAAGGCATTGGAAAAGCCGATGGGCATATTCTCGGTTTCTCGGTTTCATCTCTAGCAGAACACGCTCGTAGGTTTCATCTAAAGTCTCGGGTAATTCCTGCAGAGCGTCCCGGAGACTTGCAGGAAAGCAGTGACGCAGCGTTTCCAGTTGACAAACAACCCATCGAAACCTGTACGCTCCCATGAACAATTGTCATGCCCAATGATGCTGACAACTTACATTCCGTCGGCCTTTCGAATAAGTGCATTAATGACGAGTTCTTTATCCTCAACTCTCCATTTCCGCATCTTCCGGTCTGAATGGACAACAGATCTGACGTAATCGCCAATGTCTTTCCTTTGGCCGCTCTCGTCGTGAAGAGACACTTGGTGAGAGGCCAAAGGTTCAAGTACAGCTAAAACATCCGCTTCGGGACGGCCAGTGATGCATATACGTAGATTTGGAATGCGTAACTCCGCGAGCTCCTCCACGAGCTCCAGGACCCGTTCGCGAGGGGACTTCACGCCGGATGTGTTTGGACATTCGTCCACGGCATCCACGATAATGTAAGTTGACGGCTGTCCTGGAAGTTCGAGCATGTCCTTCAAGCACTGCATCAGCACATCATCATCAGGCTCTTGTGATCCAGCATTGTGACGCGAATATAGGTCAGAAAGAAGTTCGTAGCACGGATCCGATTTAGCGCAGAGCTGGCCGAGGAGGGAAGTGAGCAACCCTCGGATATCTTGCTTTGTACTATCTCTGAAGTCGCAGTAAAAATATGCCATCAGACCGAGTCCGGCTTCGTATATGTCTTTGACTTCTTGAATGATGGTGGAACTAGTTGATGATATGAACGTGCTGAATGAGACGAACTGGTATGGGACTCACCAAAGAATACTCTTTCCTGAGCCAGCTACAAAATCCGTGCGTGAGTCTATCAGTAGGTGCAACAAGGCAAGTCGGAGTGTCACGTACGTTTGCCATGAATGAACAACAGGGAGCCAGTCGCTTTCCAATCCTCAAAATTGTCACCCTGTGTAAACCACGCAGCAGTTCCACGGTGATGATCTCTCCGAGAAGTGTTGTGATTCTTCGATGGGTCAGGAGGGGAGAGCCAGCTTCGGACATCCTTCTGCAACTGCTCGCCTATAAGTCACGTTCAGCTTAGGCACCGACCACAAGGAGAGGTAACGGATAACTAACGTTTCATCTTGTTTATCTCAATTGTTGCCGATTGAATCGCGACTACACGTAGCCAGCTTCAGTAACGCCAAACTGCGTATACAGGACAAACATACCCAGAGCTTGTCGGATCTGTTGGATCTCATTTGTTGATGTCTTGCCGTCTAATCCGACGATGCTTCAGCACATGTCTGTCGAGTAGCAAGCAGGAATTGCGTACCATCCATGACAACCTTCATATTGTTCACTAGACCGTGGACAACTTGCAGCGTCTGAGCTGCGGTCATCCGAGCTTCCTCCTGGGTGAGGCGGTCCAACCTCTGTAGCACAGCCTCGATCTCACTCTCTCCCAACAGCTTCTTTGCAAATTTCTCTGCAGAAATAATCAGCAATGAGAAGTGAGTAGGTAAAGATATGCTTACTGAACCGGCCTTGCTTGATTTGCTTCGTCGCCAGAGCAAGCATTGAAAGCACTTGGACCATTATTTTAACGATGATGTCGGTCATGATGGGGTTTAATGGGATCTCGGTATAAACTTGGAGACGATTGAGGAAATTTGCGACACATTCGAAAAGGTCAACGAGTGCGTCATAACTTGTGCTGACACCGCTAGCTGCCTGATTGACCCGGGTATAGTAAGGATGTAGTCAAATGAAGTAAAAGGATATAATACCGCGAGGAGAACATCGACAGCGACAAAGATGGCCTTCGCAGGGGGGAATGGTACCTGGGGACAGAAATGTAAAATTATAATGAGAAAAGATGAATCGACTGGTCAGGGCTCACGAAAGTGGCGGCCTCGCCAAGGACGCCAGAAAACGCGTGGAGAATGTGCACCACTGGGCTAAGCCAATTGATCAATTTCCGGTTTCCATCCCGATAGTCTTTGAATGCCTTCTCTTTGTCGTGGAGTAGCTGAAGGATTGCATGGGGAGAGTGACAGCTCTGGAGTTGGACTGCAAAAGGATGTTCTGTGAGGTCTATCCCTGTTTGGTTGGCATAGTCTGCCAAAGTATCAAGGATGAGCTGGAAGTTAGAAGAGGAAACTGTTTCGGAAGACATGAAGCCAGGGGAGTATTTTGGGGGATAGCTATCGTATTCGACTTATGAGAGGACGCTGAGAGGACGCTATATTCCCACGGAATGTATTGTACAGCCCCTTATCTGATATCTGATGGTACAGCCTCGAGTACACCCACTGATAGCAATTACATCAGAAACCATGCACTTCTCTTCCAGAGTGGTCCCTCTGCTTGCGGGGTAAAACAACTTACAGAAAGATATAATAATCAGTGTAACAGCGCAGCAAGTGTATATCATCAACGCTGAGAACCTATGGGCATCAACAGAAATGTGGCGCGTGACGTGCGGGCGGAGCGAAGCCGCCGAAGCAAACAAAAAAACACAACAGTGGCTTATGACATCGTTCAAAAAACACAAACGCGCTCCAGAGGTGCTGTGTCCGAAATTGTCAGTCGTGAAAGGGATGTGTGAACGAGAATGCGGTAGGAGTACTAAGGAGAGAATGATCAGATAAATACAAGCAGGGTCGACCACGCCGGAACATTGCTACAGCGAGGCGCTCCGTCAGCCAGGACGTTGCGTATTGCAAAAATTGAAAAGTTATGAGTGGTCCTTTAGATGCCGCCATAGACGTCCTTCTTGTCGTAGACCGTGTCCGGACGTTTCGCTAGTTCAGCCTGCACGGGGCTAAATGTGACGAGTGGGCTACTCTTGTGCTGCAACCCGACCGGAGGGGGTGTGTGTAAACTCGAAGGAGAACGGCGAGGGACTATCATTCACGCTCGATGGAATAGGTAACGTGACGGGAGAAGGACCGCTCAGGGACCCGTATCTCTGGCAATGTCGGCGGAGACAATGGGATGCGTGTATGCTCGAACATACTTGGACTAGGCACAGGTGATTCGATATCCAGATCAGTAGAAACATCAGCAACAGATTGTTCGGTATCTGGGTCGGCAAAAGGAGACTTGGTAGGCGCGTTCTCATCCCACAACGGGATATCAGCGTGAGAGGCGGGTGTGATGTCAATAGGTACAGCACTGTATGGGTCCTCTGGGACGGCACCAAGGACCGAAGACATGGTCATTCTGAACTTCTTAGTGATCTCCGCATAGTGGGCAGCCTGGAAAGGAGTCACGCTGGAACGTGAGAGATCGGCATAGTGGGGGTCGGTGGTATGAGATGAGATGACTAGACTGTAAGGTCCGCCGGTGACCGAGTTCTGACGAGCTACTGCAGCTTGAACCATGACATTTGACGGCTGCCTAGTGAGGCCGAGGCGGGGCTGCGGAACTGGTAGATTGTGTCTGATTATGGTAATAGTAATCAGGTACACTGCTCGAAACAGGTGAAACCATGACGCCCTGTGTGTGAGGGGAGACGTATGAATTGGCTGAGGTTGGAGACACGACGTCACTACGAGAGAAAGAGGATTGAGTATATTGCGTTACACCCCCCGTAGCTGATATTGGGGTACGTGTTGGGCAGTGTTGGTTGTTGGGCAAAGTATGGGTGTGCATTATTCAGGTGGCGCTCAATCATTGTCGGAGGACGGGTGAGCCAGGGGCCATAGCATTGTAAGGCCAGACGGAACCAAGCCATCTGCAAGGATGGCAGACTGCCCACATGCGTCAGTACGATTCCAAACTTGTTCAGAGAATGCTTCATCTTCGCTACGGCGACACCTCCTCTGGGATAGTGTTGTTAGAGATAGTATCGCAGGAAGGAATAAATATGGGACCAACCAGGAAGTAAACAACGGTGGCTAGAATACCCGCAGCTCCGAGGCCGCGAGGATACCACCGGCAATATCTCCAGTAGAGGCACCACCGACCGGAGTAGGGGAGGCGGTTGCCTACGGGCGACGGAGGAATATGCAGCGACGGCCGGGTGATTGGCGACTGTTTGGATGAAGGTGAATGTAGACTTCGAAATGGAGGACGGAGACTAGAAGGGCGTCCTTAATGTGTTGAAAAACATTAACCATGGGCATGGCTCACGGTTATTGTAGGCGTCGTCAGGATGACGGGTTAGACATTGAACGTGGTCAAAGGGTCGAAGTCGTTGAGAGAGTTGAAGAAGACGATAGAGAAGAGGAAGCGGAGGAGGCTGTCGACGAAGAAATAATCGCTGAAGAGGTGTGTTAATTGTGTAAATCTCTGGCCGTGGGCTGTGGCCGCAGTGGGACAGAACACGACTTTGTATGTGTTCAGTGGGGGTCCACAGACGCTGATTGAAACAATGTGGACAGTGTCCGCGGCTCGCCTGCGTGTCATACACTAACCCTAACCCGTCGTGGCCTTGTTCTCGTGCGCGCGCCGGTTATTATGCCAGTGGCTGTAGCCGATGTCACGGGTGGTGAGACTTGGATGAAGGATATCACGCCTTCACGAAATCGCTGTCAGAACATAATTTCCACTGAGCCCATGTATTAGCTTTCGTACCCAAACTTAAAAATCACAGTGTGGTTTTTTTTTATCACAATGTTAGGATATTTACCAGGCAGGTCATGGTTTGCATCGACAACACCTACAGATAAATGGGACATCTTACTGAGCCTGACCCAGAACTAGACGAATGAGACGGCCAACGGGGCGCAATGGAGAACGGGAACGATGAAAAATGAAAAATGAGGTCACAGTGTGTTGTGGCCTAAATGTAGTCTGAAAATCCCATAATGGAAAGGGTCGTATAGCAGGAACACGTGAAGCTCTTGATAACGTCCCTGATGTTCTATTTTTTATTTGTCTCCAGGTCGTTTCCTTTTTCGTTATGTGGGTCATCAATCTGAGGATGCGATGTCACGTCTCGTGCCGGTGCCCGCCCGACGACGCCCACGCCACGCAAAAATATACATAGCATTGTACCTGAAAAAAAAACAAAGTAGTCGTATGATAAACCAAGACCAAGTCGAGGGGGCGTCAACACGCACAGAGTACACCGAACGCGAACCCCGTCCACATCGCAGCTTTGTACGCCCTGAGCTGCGCCTCCATCGGTGCATTATCTCCTTCTCGATCCACGGAGACACCAAGGCGGCGAGATTGGGCCCTCAAGACGCTGTTGAAGACGATCGTAGACACGCTCAGGCCGATCGCAGACCCGATCCTCGCCATCGCTTGGAACAGCGCACCCGCGACGCTCTGCTCGTGAGGCGACGATATCTTGGAGATGAACAGCGTCCCCGACGCGAATGTGAAGTCCGCGCCGAGAACTATCAAGCATGCGGAGGGGAAGCCGAAGGCCCAGTATGTTGCATTTGGGTCAATCACGGCGAAAAAGATGTTCGCACATCCCGTCATAAGCGTGCCTACGGCTGCAAAGGCGACGAAAGGAGAAAGAGATCAACGACGGTCATTCTAAGGACAAATGGACGCTAAAAACGCACCAACTATATAAACGGCATCGATGCGTCCAATGATGAGCGCAATGGCGATGTTGGCCACGATGCCCATGAAAAACATGGGCAACACGCGGAGCATGGTGTGGATCGGGGTTAGGTTGAGGTAGGTCTGATAGTACAGCTGTACCCAAACGATCCAGGAAGTGAACGCTGCCCAGTTGACGCAAACTATAATTTGCATCACGGCAAAGCGACCGTGAGCACGGGTCCACATGGACAGTTTCATCAACGGTGGCGCCGTCCAGCGCGTACGGGGGAGATCCGGATTCTCAAGCCTCCGCTCTAGATAGTACTGCCAAGTAGCAAACAGCAGGACAAGGACGACGCCGACGATGAAGAGAGAAATGATACCTGCATATAACATAAGATATAAAGGCAATGACATGCACAAAGATGAACCTACGTGGATTTTTCCAGCCTCTGTGGGCGGTGGGCGAATCGCTCAGAACAAATACGATGAGAATAAGGCCAGAAGTGATCAGAATGGCCCCGATCCAATCTATGCGCTTATCTTCTTCTGTCGAAGGCTCGTCCTTATCGATGGCAAAGTATCCCAAGAGTATGCACACGAAGGAGACACTTGAGAACGAATACAAAGGGGTTCGCCATGTAGGGCTCCAGCGAAGTCAGATTCGGACAGGTTACATGTAGGTGTCCGCACCCTCACCTGGTCAACTGTATGAGAAAACTACCGAGAACGGTGCCGAAGACCGCTCCGACTGGAGCGCCTGCAGAGAAGGTGGCAAATGCGATAGAGCGCGCGGGGCCAGGAGGGAATGCCCGAGCCAGAATCCCGAGCTAATGGGTACTACCAACGTCAGAACACGCAAACGGAAATTCAAGTGAGACTTGCCGAAGCTGGGATCATAGCTGCTGCACCTATCCCTTGGAACCCTCGTAGTATATCGAGCGTTATTCCAGCTGCCCGTATGAAAAGGTTCATGGAAGATGTAATGCAGAACCGAATGGGACACACAATCTGCGAAACCCGAGCCGAGACCAAATACGGCCATGATCAAGTAGCCAACAAGCCAAACAAGTTTGCGGCCATAAAGATCTGCGAGCCGCCCGCAAGGAAGAAGAAAGCATGCCTATGTTCAAGGTGAGCCGAGCTAAACGGGCCACCGCCACATGATATACCCACTGAGCTGATGGTGTATGCGTTGACAATCCATTGCAAGTCGCCCCTCTGGATATGCAGATCTTTACCAGCGTAGGGAAGGGTAATAGCGACAGCTGTACCCAGCGCGATATTCATCATCATGGAACTCGTACATGCTGCAACGATACAGACAGATGCAAATATGCTGCGTGTTGCCGGCTGGCGGAAGGGAAGGACACTGGTCTGCGACAGCCCTTGGTAGTCCTGCCTCACGCTGCGGGACTCAGTGCCGGAAGAGACCGGGAGCACGTTCTTTTCGGGATCCCGGGAGTCAACAGGCGACGACGCATCAAGAGGAGAGGACATGTTGCACGCCGCGCCGTTGTGAGATCTCGTACACACAGGACAGGTCTGGGGCCACAGGGAGGCGATCGCACCGGAGCGACGTATCAGGTCATTTTATACAGACAAAGTATGATAGGTCGCGAATCCCAGCCTAAGTGGAATTTTCTCTATGCCGCGGCTCGACTGACAAGCTGAGGCGACGCAACCGAGCGTCCCCCGAATTACCTTTCTGGGCCCTGCTGGCCCTGATTCAGGCACGGTTCGACTCGGGGACTGCCAGCACTGAAAGGAAATTCAGACCTTGTTGTTCTTGGTAGGTCAACAACTGACTTGTTCTGTGTCCATCCGAGCCTGCACCTTCTACCAAAGATGCAATCTTGTACAGCTCAGTAACCAAGGATATGGGCATGGCTCCGCGCATGGGGTTGGCAGAAGTTGCAGGTGTTACTTTTCAAGAGGGTCGAAGTCGGGCTTGTCCTCAGCAGTGCTGGTCTGGGGTAAATGATAGTCCGAAAGATCAGGAATTACAGACGGGTAATTTGATCAGAGAGTGCGTCCGGGGCCCGGGATGCACGCGGCATCAGCCAAAAAAAAATCACAACCGCAAAATTCCGCACGAGCAAAGTGACCGTTCGAGAGCACCCCTTCTCGGTTGCGATTGTGATTTGAGATTGAGATTTCCCTGCCAAAAAAAAAAACGGGTCTGGACCTGTTTTTATTTCTGAAATCGAAATCGCAACCGCACACGTTACTCAGGCGGCTACCCTATCCTCGGGAGGGCGGGCCGCCCTCCCCCCGCCGTACTGCCTGTCCGAGTCCGTACCCCCAGTGCCACTCCCTACTGTGTACTGCTGCCAGTACCAGATTCACTCTGTCCGTTGGCATGTTTTTGCAATGAAAAAGAGATCAGGTCAAGACATCAACAACATTGTCCTGCAATGATGAGGCCACTGGCCCAGTGGCATCTGAGTCAATGCCGCAGCAGCCGCATCATGCCCATTGAGAAGTTCATCGATCCATCTCTGACTCATACATGTGTGCTGGGGCTCTTTGCCAAAGTGAGAGGCATAGGCGAGTGCAGATGCATCTGCTGTAGTGACAAGAAGTAGCCCTGCAACTGCTGCAACTTCGATTAGATGGATGGGCAGGTCCTCAGGCGTCATGAGTGACTCAGGCGTGACAGCTCCAAGTCATAAAAGTGGGATATATACAAAGATGCGACAGAGGGGGTGTACTGAGGATACAGCAAAATCACTATTTCAGAAAACACAATCTCTGTCCTGCAGCTGCAAGACAGAGATCTCACGCGGAAGTTTTTGCACGCGAAAAGAGTGCCGGACGCGCTCTTAGTAATAGCAGATTGGATCACTGACTGTAGAGTTTTCGACGCAATGACGCCGCAACTGATGCGAAGAGTGAGCAATATAGGAGCTCCTGATAATTTTTCTTCGTAATCAGAGGGAATGATCACTTTGTCAGTCGCTGGTGAAGGGCTAAACTGAAGGATTCCCTCGTCTTTGATACGTTGCAGCGCTTCTTCGGCTTGCGCCGTTTACACCGCAAGTTTTCAACCCTGAATGCAGGACCAAGTTCATCTTTTGTGTAATTAGCAGCAACATGAAAGAGATCAGTTTATTTTTTGATCAAACGCGTGGTGCGTACTTGTTTCACTGTTCAACGTGTCATCCGATGACTGAGTGTTTGACGTGTTCTCGCTCTTTGGCTGAGGATGACGTACCGATGGAAATCGCGTCGATTATAAGAGACAGTCCGGATGAAGGTCTCGTAGACCACGAGAGTT
Organism: Lactarius sp. MG50; assembly: GCA_003314065.1. NCBI lineage: Eukaryota > Fungi > Basidiomycota > Agaricomycetes > Russulales > Russulaceae > Lactarius > Lactarius sp. MG50. The sequence continues at coordinate 10,026 of QLOZ01002540.1, read as the reverse complement.
CAGGTTACATTCCTGAATATCACCCGGACGTGACAAGTAAAGTTTTTTTCTCGGGGAAAGCGTTTTCGATTTCTAATGTTCCATCGCCGTTAGAAGGAACAAGCTCGCTATTTCCTGTCGACGATCGTGGGTCATTCTTTGTAATATGTAGATGTTGATAAAACGTACCTTTGACAGACGATGCGGAAGTTATACCTTTAACAATTCATGGAATGATAGATATGGAGATGAATAATTTACCCGCAGCTGAGACAACCATGAGAGGCTTGATGAACCTATGGAATGATCATTCAGAGGGTCCATACGCGATTCGACATGGCCGTCAACCGGTCTCCAATTTTCCAGAGAGACGAAAACAGTAATCCTTGTCCGGGTGCAAAGATCTTCGAAAAGGCTTTTCCGTGTTTGTATCCATATGGCCGCGGCGGTATCGAGGCCGACCGTTCAGTACAAGTTCATTTCAAGGATCATATTAAATGGTCCTTGCGTTATCTCGATTGTCGTTTTCGCAAGGATACAACTTTTCCTTTTTTTTCCAGTTCGGACTTCTACAACGTCGTGAAGTACTATCTTCTGCCGGCTCCGAATGAAACATCTAACCTTTGAACCGGAGTCTAGACTTCTTGACACTGCCACGAAAGAAAAATTGCAGTGAGCACGTGTCAAGGAGCAGCAGAAGCTTCCTATCTCCGATCCAGCTGTCCGACTGCTCCGTCGAAGCGCACAAGGGGTGTTGGGACATGTAATCGGTTCTAACGAAACGCGACATCAAATGCGCAGTCAAATATGGTCGACCTTTGTTTACCTCGGTCTCCCTTCTTTGGATTACAATTATTCCATCTGATATTAACAACCCTGTTGCTCAGTTATTCGCTGATGGTAGTATTCATAGTCAGGATGGAATCCATTGTGTGGTTTCGGACGATCCATACGCGGCAGCAGAGTTTTTCCACATTTTGATCAAGACCATTTTGGAAACTCTTTTCCAAATGCAAATAGACGCAACTAAAGTCACACGACGTGCATCGGTGTGCTAGGACGGGTAGCCGCGTATTTCCGCCTCGTTGAATCGCAAAGTCGGGGAACTCTGCACCTGCATATGTTAACGTGGTTAGCAAATTCGCCGACGGCAGACGAAATGTACAACCTACTCAAGGGTACCAGTTCTCGAGAACGCGTAGTAGAATATATCCGAGCAAATTACGTGCTTATTTGCCGGGATTGGATTCGGCCGAGGCGGTGCAAAAGATTCCTATCGAAAGAGAGGCTGCATGTCAAGGTCCACACCCGAGCATCCCGAATACGACCGAGTGCCGAAAGAAGACGAATTGCGACTAGCACGAACCGAACAATTGCAAGTTGTAAACCACGGCGATGTTTGATATTGGCCCGGGCCGCGTGTGAATTCCCGGGGCCAAGTTCATTACAGACGCGGCACTCCGAGTCCGTTTCCTTGTTCTAAAGGGGGCTTCGCGGACGAAAATCGTCTGTGGGGAAGCAAACGAATATATGGATATATGAATGCCTGGATTCCAGTTATTCTCGTTAACGCGCGATGCAATAACGATGGCAACTTACTCACTAATAGACGTGACAGAAAAAGATCACTTATTACATTACGAGCTATGCCGCCAAAAAAAAAAGGTCCTTCTTATGACACATCAGCTGTTTTTGCTGAAGGATTCAATTATCATGTCAATCGTCCACAATCTCAATATGTTGGCCAGCTGGAAGAGGACGCGGGGTTGCTCATCTTCCGATTGGCGCACGCGCTGAACCGGGAGAAAAAAATTAACTGGCCCAATGGTCATCTCCTATTTGATGGGATGGGGAGAGGTATATCGATGGCATGCCTACAGCGCCATATACTGGAGCACGTTCGTGGCAGAACTCTTCAAGGCCTTCCCTGATCTTTCAGAGCAAGCGCTATACGCAGCCCTATTTCTTCATCGGTTGATTGGTTAAAGTAATATCTGCATCGTGTTGCCAGAGACGATAGGTGCAAATCTCGGATTCGACGCAGAGCCGGCGCAGTGCTACGGGGTCCATGTCAATGGCTTCTTTACTCAATCACAGAAACGTAGTGCATGCGGTATTTCAGCGGCTTGCGACATACGGGCACGACATAGTAGGAAAAACAACACAATAGGCCTTCATGACGACTCAGCAGCCCGCTTCCGCCTGACGTCGCGCTCCTCAGCAATCGTAAGCTTGGTACCCTTGCCTTTAGGAAGTGAGACCCAAGGCTTTGCTCCCTCACCAATGAGAAAGATGTTGGTTATCCTGATGAGGCATCGGAATATGAGCTAGCTGTCGTGGCGACGCAATAATCCCACCCACCGTGTCGCGAAAGTACGATCCAATGCATCCTTCACGTGCACAATGTCAAAGTCACCAATGTGCTTCTCACGGTGCACGATAATACCCGCACGGCCCATGTTACGACCGCCAGTGATCATAACGAGGTTTCCCGTATCAAACTTAACGATGCCGGTGATCTTGTTTTGGGTGAGGTCGAATCTGACGGTGTCATTGACCTTGACGTTAGGATCGGGATAACGAATTGTACGACCGTCGTGGGTGACGATGTAGGGGACGCCTCTGTTGCCGAGAGCAACCTTCTTCACCTTGAGGAGCTTGTAGACCGCCTCCTCAGGGGAGATCCGGTGGATAACAAAGCGGCCCTTGACATCGTACAACAGGCGGAAATGCTCGCCCGACTTCTCGATGGAGAGCACATCTACCAAGAAATAAGATCACTGAGTGGGATATGATGATTGACCGTCGTACCCATGAAACCTGTAGGATACGTATTATCAGTGCGGACCTTGTTGTCCACCTTGATCAAGCGTTGCTGAACGATCGAGGTAACTTCACGACCAGTCAAGGCATACTTCAGCCTGTTGCGGAGGAAAATGGAAAGAGGGAGTGACTCCCGGAGTTTGTGGGGACCGGGAGAGGGACGGGGAGCCTAGAAACACGTAGGACGAGGAGGGAACAGGAGGTAGTACGGAACGCACATATGTACCGCTCAGTTTGTCGAGCATCCATGAGGAGGGCGCAGCGAGGCGCTTGAGATGCTTTCTGGGTCCACGTACCTGCAAAGCGGAAAGATTAGCATCATACAGTAAGACGACGAACCGGTCACTCGTTGTAGGGGGAGATCGTCGTCCAAACTCAACGGAACACATCCATCCTTCTCATGGTCCATCCACCGGCTCATTGATCTCCATCTCTCCCAAACGAGGCACGATAGGATAGCTGGAGCACAGACTGACCATGATTAATGTCTTTAAGAGTGGAACGTTGTCGACGACGACGACCTTTTGATTTTGCTTGCAACAGCGGTGTTGTGCCCCAGCACCAAACTTTGCATGTATCGTGGGTAAGACTCCGCTTTAGGGCAGTACCACTGAGCACGTGACCAGCTCCTTCATGATCACGATCTGGCTAACTACTTGTAGTTGTAGGTAGTCCAGTACATACAACAGACGATAATCCTTTCTGCACTAGTGCGACACAAGCTCGAATTACAATGATCAGTTGGTGCCCTTCGTAGCCCGCAGGACCATATTCTCCAGTGGAATGGCCCGGTACTCCCCCTCCTCGTCAGCTGCCCACACCGCATCATCGAGAACATATACAAGAATTCCACCCTTTCCATCCGCAGTTGGCGAGACGCGGAATAGCGGCATGCGTGAGCGCTCATGAACGCGGCCGGCGGGCAGGAACATGAGATTATGTCTCGCCGCAAAGTCCTCGACAATCGAACGGAATGTGATCTCCTCCACACGGGCGGGCGGTTTCTTCGTCGTCGCTCCCTTCGCAGCCGCGGCAGGCGCGGGAGTTGGTGAGCGGTGGCGGTGGTGTTCCGGGCGTGGGAGCTTCGTAGGCGCGTCGGGTCCGAGCTCAATAGCCATGTTCATCAGCTGCAATCCGCGCGTAAAGCCGTCGCGTACAGCCTGAAGCGCCAGGATGTCCTCGGAGAATACGCCCTTCCAAAAGGCGTACCACTGCGCCACCTCGTCAAAGTTCGGGCGTGGCTGTATAAGCCAGATATGTAACACGTCGAGCCACTTCGGGAAGAATTCGGTTGTGAGTAGTGACGCGAGGATGGAGCTGCGTAACAGAGGCGCCCACGCGAGCACTCGTTCGAGCGGAGCCATGTCTTGGGAGCGGGGGTTCACGCGGAACTCGTCACGCAGTGCAGCGCCGAGCTTGGGAACGATGTATTTGAGCATCATTGTATCCCAGTCGCCTACGCTGAAGACCTCGGGCCACACAGCAAGATCGTGAGGGACACCTTCCGTGATATCCCATCCGCGGAGGAGGGACTTGAGTTTGCGCCGTGCATCACCCAAAAACTCCTCCATGCGTAAACCGACGTGCGGCAGCCACGGAAATACCAGCGTCTTCAGAGGGACATCTGATCGACGTGGACTCCAGTCAGCCACGGCTCTGGAAACCTTCGGAAGGATGAGTTGGTCGAGGAAATTGTCGCGGATAAAGGGCGGGAGAAAAGTCGACCATGCTTCGTATAGGCTCACAGCCGGCTGGGGCGTGCGGGGGTCCCAGTCATTGTTGATGGACGAGCGGACTCTTGGCAACCACACATTCCACAGTAGACTTTCGAACGGAGTCATGGGTACATCCACCTTTGTCGGGGGCACCGGGAATGCGCTGCCTCCATACAAACCCACCCGGGTATCTGGGGGGCGCTTCTCGTGTTCTGTCAGTTTTAGGGCTTGTCTCCAAAGCCGAAATGTCGAAAGTAGTTTGTCGGGTTCTTCCAGCGGGTTCCAACGCGAGAGCATCCGTCGCACCTGTTCAAGTAGTGAGCACTTATATGGCGTCTCATGACAATCGAACATACTATTGGTGCAATGGCTGCCACTGCAACTTCGTCGAGTCTATACTTATCAAACTCTGAAGGGAACTGGGACAGAAGCTTGTGGAAATGTGGTGAGAACGGTTCTAGCGAAGCTTCGTAATCCGATGCCTGCTGCCTAGCTAACGACTGTATATCGTCAACCACAAGGTGGACTTGCTGGAGGCGAGAGATGACTTAATGTGTCCGTCAGCGTTCGTGTAAGGCTGATCTAGACAGAAGGACGTACTTTCTGCCTCCTCACCGACTTTCTTCTTCAGCCTAGCCTCCTCATCTTGGAGAGTTTTTCGTCGCCTCTGAATCTCCTTAGCCTCACGAGCGAGGCCTTCTAAGTCTCTCGTGGTAGCTTCGACGATGAGTCTGATGTTATGTCGTACTTCCGGTATACGAGTAGAGTCCGTAGAGGGTGTCCATGAGGCCATAGACACGTCCGCTAAAGAGGAGACTTCACGCGGCTAGGGAGATGACAATCAGCCAATTTCACAGTACGAGCATGGAGGGCATACCGTTGCGCCGGTAGCATCAATAATAACTCCAAGTCCAGAGGGCCCAGCAACATCCTCCCCAACCTCAGCAACAATCTGCTCGTAAGTCTTATGCTCGATTTTGGTCTTTATCTTCTTTGGTTTCTTCCACGCATCTGATTTTTTGCCCGCTTTCTCTTTGCCCTTTGTTACTTTCCTTTTGGGACCTTCGTCCTCGTCGTCGCTGACAACTTCCCCGCGGCGACGCGCCTCCGCTTTTGATTGTTCTGTGCGCTCGCCGAAGCCTCTGAAGGCGATACCCATGTTCTTCGGACGTACTTTTGTCTCGATCGGGACGACGATGCCCTGGCTGTCTGTGCCAAGACCGGTGCCCGCCTCCCAGCCCATCTTTGCGAGCATGCGCGCCCCGAAGCTGCTCTCGAGCTTACGGAAGTGTGCGCTCTCAGCACCAGAGAGGCTTGGCTTGGAAGGAGGGGGGGCGGAGGGTGTGCCATTCCTAACGAATGCGCGCCGTGGGCGCGAGCCCCCGCCGAACGCAGAAGGAAGACTGTTAGGGATGGAGGTGTCCTCGGATGCTGGCGGGGTGGGTGAAGGTGCAGGGGATGGCGTTGGAGGGATGGAGACTGCGGCGGGGCGCGAGGCGCCGATTCCGCTCCTTGTGAAGCCGGAGAACGTGGTTGGAGGATGTGACTTGGATGCGCCCAGGCCAAGACCACCGAAGCGTGGCCGCGGCTCTTCTTCCTCATCAACCTCATCCCTGACCCGCGGCGAGGGCGCCCTCGAGGGCTCCATATCTTCCTCGTCTTCTTCGCCACCATCTTCGTCGTCGTCATCTGCACCGTCAGCGTCATCAGCGTCAGCGCCCTCCTGGTCACCCTCATCCTCATCTTCGACACTGTCGCCCGAGGATTCGGAGCCAGCGTCATGGCGAGCCACAACCTCTGGTATATCCATGACTTCGGACAGTTCGACGTTGGTGGGTTTGATACCCGCCGTTTTGCTAGATATGAAAGCCGGTGCTTTAGCCCAGTCGTGTCGCTGGGCAGGCTTGCGCCTGCCTCCGAAGCCCTCGTCCTCGCTATCCTCGTCACCGGTTGTGCGCCGCCTCTTCCGCTGGTAAGGATCGTCGTCATCAGCGATTTCATCATCCGAACCGCCTGAGGAGTCCGAGATACCATCTTCCATGAAACCGCGTTTTCTGCGAGCCATGATGGGTGGGAGTCAAGAGGAGGGGTGCACGCAGCGTCTGAGTCACGAAGCCAAGCGATTCACGGCCACAAACTACAGAGAAGAGGAAACGGATGAGGAATAACAACGAAAAATAAAAATAAAAACCTTGAAAGTCAACAGAAAAACACGCACACCTTCAGTGTAAGAGTATGGCACAGACGAGGGTAGAGGTGGTGAAGAGAAGAAGGAAGAAAACAAAGGGCCTGGCCGGGAATTGAACCCGGGACCTCCTCCAAATAACTGTACGCCCTAAGAAGGAATCATACTACTAGACCACCAGGCCGGTGATCACCATTTAGCACAGGGTAACCATGTGACGTGCCCGTCGCTACAAATTGGGAAGCTGACGCGTCCGGAGACGCGTGTGTGGGGTGCATAAATCTTTTGTGTCTGTTCAGCTTGCTTTCAGAAGCTATGGATGCGACACCTTCAAGATCACCAATGCAAATGGACCCGCGAAGAGTGGAGGCCCTTAAGGCCTACCGTGAGGTTAGAGAGAGGTCTTTAGTATTGCCTCGAACGTCTACTAACGCTCGCTCTCAGAAAATGCGGGCACATGAGAGCATGAGCGAGGCCTTGAAGAACCGTACGTCTTGTACAAATTCTGGACCGCGTCTTCTTTCTCAAAAGAAGGGCAGTGCGATTTACTATCAAAGATTTGCAAAAAGACTACAGGAAGACCGAGGAGGACATCAAGGCCGTGCAGTCAGTAGGTCAGATCATTGGGGAAGTCATGAAGCAGCTAGACGATGAGCGCTGTGCGTGTAGTCCATCTCAACCTCACCGTACACCCACTAATTTTCACTGTTAGTCATCGTGAAAGCTTCTTCAGGACCACGATATGTCGTCTCGTACCGCCCCGCCCTCCCTGCACATAAACTCAAGGCTGGGACACGCGTCAGCCTTGACATGACCACCCTCACCATCATGCGCATCCTCCCACGAGAAGTAGACCCTATGGTGTACAAGATGAGCCTCGAGGACCCAGGGAGTGCCTCCTTCGCGGGCATTGGCGGCCTTAGCGAGCAAGTGCGCGAGTTGCGCGAGGTACGTCCGCGCTGATTCTGTCCAACCACCCGCGCAATTATTTACACGGCATTCCCCAGATCATCGAGCTCCCTCTTCTCAACCCCGAGCTCTTCCAGCGCGTCGGCATCACTCCCCCAAAAGGCGTGCTTCTCTATGGCCCGCCCGGGACGGGCAAGACGTTGCTGGCCCGTGCCGTCGCGGCGACGCTCGACACCAACTTCCTCAAGGTCGTCTCCTCTGCCATCGTCGACAAGTACATCGGCGAGTCTGCACGCGTAGTGCGCGAGATGTTCGGTTATGCGCGCGATCACGAGCCCTGCGTCATCTTCATGGACGAGATCGACGCCATCGGCGGACGACGGTTCTCCGAGGGCACCAGCGCAGATCGCGAGATCCAGCGCACGTTGATGGAGGTCCGTCTCACCTCCCCTCGACAGACAGACCGCAGAGTGGACTGACCGACGCATTTATTAACCCCCCTACGTGTGCACGCACGTACGCACGCACACGACAGCTATTGAACCAGATGGACGGCTTTGACTCGCTCGGGCGCACAAAGCTCATCATGGCGACCAACCGGCCGGACACGCTCGATCCCGCGCTGATGCGCCCCGGTCGCCTCGACCGCAAGATCGAGGTGCCACTTCCGAACGAACAGGCGCGACTCGAGATTCTGAAGATCCACGCCGGACCGGTGAACAAGCACGGCGATATCGACTACGAGGCCATCGTCAAGGTGCGTCTGCTCCCTTCCCCCCCTCTCTAACGTCCTGCTGATGTATTGTGCTGTAAGTTGTCGGACGGGTTCAACGGGGCAGATTTGCGGAACGTCGTCACGGAAGCGGGTATGTTCGCCATCCGAGACGACCGGTGCGTCCCCCCACTCTCCTACCACATAGATAGGTTCTTCCCCTCATCCTTCTCCCTGCAGGGAATACATCCAGCAGGAGGACCTTACAAAGGCGGCGAGGAAGGTAGGCGAGGCGAAAAAGCACGAGAGTGAGCGCACTTATCAAGCTGTTTTGTCTGGCGAACCGGTTCTGACCTCCCATCACCACAGCCAAGCTCGATGTATCAGCATAGTAGACACCTATTCCCTATTTTTTTGTTTTGTTTTTCGTCACTCTTTTACTTTCTCACACTATAACACGCGATATAATCTCACTGCGCCGCCCTCGTCAGAACAAGAGAGTAGCGCCAACACTCAATACGCGCACGCACAAGGTAAAAGAGGCGTATCCATCACAAAAGTGTCATAATATAATAACATGTAGGTTGGTATGTACGTATATTCTGCCCAGCCCAACGGGGGGGCTCAGAACCCCAAAAACCGCTTCTTTCTGTCCTTGTCCTTGCCCACTTTCTCCCTCCCATTCGTCGACCCCGGCGTGTACGATGAGGGGACGGATTGCGTACTGCCCGTCAACGACGACTCCAGGTTCGGCCGCCCCACGCTGCGCGCGCTCGTGCTCTTACCCATCGCCGGCGCCCGCAGTGGCTGTGGCAGGGGCGCGTCGCGCGTAAAGTACCGCTCGTCGTAGAATGCCTGGTACGGCCGTGTGCCACGCAGTTCTCTGAGTCCATTCGGCGCGGCGCGCGAGCCGACGCCGCTGAGGTCCAGCACTTTGAGGTCGTCGGCGAACTGGCGCGGCGTCAGCGTATGCGTCGAACCTGGCATTACAGACAACGACAACAACAGGCCCGGCCGTCGCCGCGTTTCGCTCGTCAGCCTCCATCAGACCTGCGAGGCAGAAAAAAAGAAAACTCCGGTGGATCACACGCACCAATGAAGATGTCCTTCCCCAGCTGGCTCGAGAGGAGGTACGCCTCGCGCATCTCGGAGTACGTCATCCCGCCCGCGACGAACACGAGCAGCCGCTGGCGCGTTTCGGTCGTGGTGCCGCCCGCCCGGGCCGCACGGTGCCAGCTTGGCTTTGCGCTCCGCAGCGAGGTTGTCGGTGTTTGCGCTGGGGCCGCACTGGATGCGGCGGGGGTGGTTTGGGGGTAGTCCTTGACGTACGGGAAAGCAGCAGGATCGAGCTTGCCGGAGACTTGGTCCTGCCACCATGCGCGCATGAGCGGCCAGAGGTGAGGGATAGGGACGGGCATACCTCGATGACGGTGCGGAGAAGAGGTTTGTATCGAGAGAGCTCGTACTCCTCTTCGTTCGACCGTTTTTGCTTGATGCGTCGCTTGAGGTCTTTGTCTCCTGGTCCCTGCGGCACACGCACACATAGTAAGCGCTCGTGGCAAAGGATCATCGTAGAATTTTAATGCGTACCCTGTTGATTCGCACGCCCAAATGCACGAGGGCATTTACGGCGTCCATCTCGGACCGCGTCAATCGCGCGTGCTGATACAGCCGCCGTCGGTCCTCGTCTGGGACGCCTTCTC